>WOVY01005947.1:0-32500 GCA_013436015.1 Rhipicephalus annulatus | reverse complement strand
AAAACGGAGGAAGCGTCAAAGCAGTGAAGAGGAAACTTGGGATAGGCAAAAGGCGGATGTATGCACTAAGGGACAAAGAAGGCAAATTAACTACCAATATGGATAGGATAGTTAAAATAGCGGAGGAGTTTTACAGAGATCTGTACAGTAGCCGAGACAACCACGACCTTAATACTATAAGAACTAGCAGTAACCCAGACGACACCCCACCGGTAATGATAGAAGAAGTCAGAAAAGCTTTGGAGAGCATGCACAGAGGCAAAGCTGCTGGTGAGGATCAAGTAACATAAGATCTGCTGAAAGAGGGAGGACAGATTGTGTTAGAAAAACTAGGCACTCTATTTACGAGGTGTCTCCTGACGGGAAAAGTACCAGAGTCTTGGAAGAACGCTAACATCATCTTAATACATAAGAAAGGAGATGACAAGGACTTAAAGAATTACAGGCCGATCAGCTTGCTCTCTGTAGTATACAAGCTATTTACAAAGGTAATTGCTAGCAGAGTAAAGAAAACATTAGAATTCAATCAACCAAAGGAACAAGCAGGATTTAGAACAGGCTACTCAACAATTAACCACATTCGTACTATCAATCAGGTAATAGAGAAATGCTCAGAGTATAACCAACCACTATACATAGCCTTCATAGATTACGAGAAGGCGTTTGATTCAGTAGAAATATCAGCCGTCATGCAGACACTGCGGAATCAGGGCGTAGATGAAATATATATAAACATTCTGAAAGAAATCTACAGGGAATCAACTGCTACCATAGTGCTTCATAAAAAAAGCAACAGAATACCAATAAAGAAAGGTGTAAGGCAAGGGGGCACAATCTCCCCAATGCTATTCACTGCATGCTTACAGGACGTTTTCAGAAGCCTAGAATGGGAACAGTTAGGGATAAGAGTTAATGGAGAGTACCTCAGTAACCTGCGCTTTGCCGATGACATTGCATTGCTGAGTAACTCAGGGGACGAATTGCAACTCATGATTACGGAGTTAGACAAAGAGAGCAGAAAGGTGGGTCTTAAAATTAATCTGCAGAAAACGAAAGTAATGTACAACAACCTCGGAAAGGAGCAGCGCTTTGCGATAGGTAATAGTGCACTTGAAGTTGTAAAAGACTATGTCTACTTAGGGCAGGTAATAACCGCAGAGCCTAACCATGAGATTGAAGTAACTAGAAGAATAAGAATGGGGTGGAGCACATTCGGCAGGCACTCTCAAATTATGACAAGTAGATTGCCACTGTCCCTCAAGAGGAAGGTATATAACAGCTGTATCTTGCCGGTACTTAGCTACGGAGCAGAAACCTGGAGACTCACAAAGAGGGTTCAACTTAAATTGAGGATGACGCAGCGAGCAATGGAAAGAAAAATGGTAGGTGTAACCTTAAGAGACAAGAAGAGAGCAGAGTGGATTAGGGGACAAACGGGAGTTAAGGATATCATAGCTGCAATAAAGAAGAGGAAATGGACATGGGTTGGGCATGTAGCACGTAGACAGGATAACCGCTGGTCATTAAGGGTCACCAACTGGATTCCCAGAGAAGGGAAGCGGGGTAGGGGGAGACAGAAGGTTAGGTGGGCAGATGAGATTAAGAAGTTTGCGGGTATAAATTGGCAACAGCAAGCACAGGACCGGGTTAACTGGCGGAACATGGGAGAGGCCTTTGTCCTGCAGTGGACGTAGACAGGCTGATGATGATGATGATGATGAGTTTCACTGAAAATCTCGTCTTTTTTACAGTGCCTTGAGTGTTTGTGCGGCGTTGTTATTGACTGATGGAAAGCAGCGCTCATAGGAAAACAAGTTACGAAATCGGATATCCAACATCCTACATCCAACATAAGATATACATTCAATTCATCCATCCACCTACATGTCTTAGCAATGAAATGTATTTTAGATGCGGAAGCATCTTATACTCGCGCCTTGTAGTGCGCCGTCCGCGCCATCTGCACCGCTTCTCAAACATTCGACAGCTGACGCGCGCGCATGCGCCGTCGCGCCGTCGCCCACCATCTGTGCCGCGCGCGCTTCTCCTTCAAGAACATTCGACAGCTGACGCGCGCGCATGCGCCGTCGCGCCGTCGCCCACCATCTGTGCCGCGCGCGCTTCTCCTTCGAGAACATTCGACAGCTGACAGCGCATGCGTCGTCGCGCCGTCGCCCTCTGTGCCGCGCGCGCGCTTCTCCTTCGAGAACATTCGACAGCTGACAGCGCATGCGCTGTCGCGCTGTATATATACTCAAGGTCGGCGCTCGCTCGCTCAGTTGCCGCTCGTCCGTTGGTTTGTACGGCGCGTCGACGTCCGAAGTCGCCGTGAAATGAACGCCAACGAATCCACAAACACAATGATCGACGTCCCTTCGACCAGCGTCGCCCTTTCGCATACGTGTGTACGTGTTCACTCATTTAACACCCCCTCCTACAACCACGTTAACCAATTTAGCCATCGACCCAAGTAAGTCGCAATTTAACACCCCATTTCACAACCACGTTAACCAATTTAGCCATCGACCCAAGTAAGTCGCACTTTAACACCCCGTTAACCAATTATATGCTCCGCATCCTCCTCAGTGTTCCCCCGAGGGAAGCTGCGGGCAATTTTTTTCAGCATGACGTCCTGTTTGAAAGCATGCTGTGAGTGACATTTGTGGCACAACATGCCACTCAACCATTGGCCCAGTTCCGGTCATGCTCACTTTTTGTATTGCCTCCTTGAATGTCAACGTTGTAGCACCTTGATTTTGCATTGTCCTTAGGGAGCATGTCAGTGGGTAGTCTATGGGAGTGTACAATATTTTCTTCTGACAGTGCATTATGAAATTTTTCAAGCCAGAATTGTAAGGAAACATGTTAAAGGGACACTAAAGAGGAACAAGGACTTGGTAAAATTTGATAAACTGCGCTATGAGAAGTCTAGTGCCATTCGTGTCACTATCATAAGTTCATTATTAGTGTTGTAGTTGTTATGAGCTGTTATTAAAGCTGTTATGAGATCAAAACTCGGGTCACAAGCAGTGATTTAATTGTCCACCGTCGCAAGTGTCCGTAACTACTATCGTGAAATAAGAAAAAAAACCTAGCACCAAGGACACAGTGGGGCTCAAACCAAGGTCCGCTGCCAAGGCCAGCCCAGTATTCTATGACTGAGCAACAGCGGTTCTTGGGACTTGTTCACTAACTTGCCTTAGGCAGGCATGATGTGGGGAAAGGAATTGTGTTAATATCAGTGATAAAGTGCTTTAGAACAGCAAAAGAAAAACGAGGTGTCACACAATGCGAATAGCATAAGGATTGGGGCATCCAACGCTCCAACCCATTACAAAAGCTTATTTTTGATTACTTATTAACTGTGGCGCATACCCACTTGAAGCATAATATCCTCATCATCGTCAACCACTGCATGAAGAATTGGCACAATATTGCTTGCAAGAGTATATCAGATACAACACTTCTCAGAAGAACATAGCGAATGCTGGTCTAGTAGCCAGAAATACGCTCCAACCCATTACAAAAGCTTATTTTTGATCACCTATTAACTGTGGCACTCACCCACTTGAAGCATAAATTCCTCATCATCGTCAACCACTGCATGAAGAATTGGCACAATATTGCTTGCAAGAGTATATCAGATACAACACTTCTTAGAAGAACATAGCGAATGCTGGTCTAGTAGCCAGAAATACTTATTATTAATGCTGTAGTGGGTTCCCAGAAAGTGTTCCTGTAGCAGTTACCCAATGAATGTTTAGAAAAGGCTCTGAAAGGCTGCTCTTCTAGCTTTGCTGTGACTGTGCTGCACCTTCCGCGCAGGCCTGGCATTTCTTAAATTTCGTACCAAGACCTCTGTGTTACAGAAGAAATTCAAAATGTATTATCGGTATTTTTTTGGCATTGGCTCAACAAAATTTTCTAAAACATCATTTTCTATGTCTGTGGCACCCACATATTATAATGTACTTCATTTTTATAAATTGGAAGCAACGTAGGACCCAGTAGACACGGTCAAAATTTCTTACACCACTGTTTGGTGTCGAAATCTCAAGGAGGCTTTGCCACCCACATTTTTTTTTGCGCGTTGTCTCACTTACTAAGCATGATTTCATGGTAATAGTGGTGTTTTCAGGATTATTAAGTCGTCCTTTACTAATATGCAAAAACTGTTTTGTTTTTTAATGCCCCTCTAAATGAATTTATCTCTGCCAAAGTATGAATAAATTTTCTAATTTCTGGGGCTTGTTTAATTTTTTAGCAAAATAGCCCATTAATTTGATAAGTTGCAGATTCTTTTATGAATCATTTGGTAACATATAGAATAGGTAATATTTTATTTATGTTCTTATTGGTTCACATAAATATTCTCACCTATACGCTCATATTTATTTCATCACTTAAAGGCTTTAGTCGGCTGTCAATCTAAGGTATCTCTGTACCTAGTTTGTGCCTGCAATGACTATTAGATGCTTCCTCGACTCAATTGCTGTCTTGGACTTTGTTTTGTCACTCCCAATGCAATTTCACAAGACAATGTCCAGCATGGTCTCCTAGCTCATCATTTTCCACGATCGGCTTCTGTTAACCTACACTTTTCTTACTTATTTGAAAGTGTCCTTGTAGTTTCTAAAAAAGCATACCTTTTAGATTCTTATAGTAAAAGCAGAATATTTTTTTTTAATTTTCAGAATACACATGCAGTAGATGGCACCTGATGTACGAACTCCTTACTTGGTTAACTACTGGCATACTTTCTTGCTTCCTAGTGCTTACCAGAACAACTGGGTATTTGGCCAGAATATTGGTGACCACATTGTTGATTATTTTGTCTTTCTTTCATTTCAAGACAGTGCGTGCGCAAGAAATACTGAAAAGTTGTTGCCGCTTCCTCTTTTGTTAACACACTCTTCGAATCGTACATGTTTTCACATTTTATAGTTGTTTTTCTTATTAGTTTATTATCATCACTGTAGCTTTATCATCATCACTTAAAAGACTTACTTTATTTAGTGTTTCCAAAGCATTCTTGTGCTTATGCCATGTTTTCTGTATGAATTTTGTGCCCTGATCATGCTTTATAAGCAGATAGTATGAAGCCAGTGTTCACAAGTAAACTCCGGTATATCTTCGGATCGCTAACCAGTTTTGTGTACTTTACGATGCACGAAAGCATAGCATTTTAAATCCCCGACATGATGCTTCGTCTCTCCCTTCGTACTCCTCCAGTAAAAATGCATATTTCCTTAAAAAGAGTACACTTTAAGATAGCAAGTGTATCAAAATCTTACGTGGTTCCTGAATGTGCACTTACGACATTGTGAGCAGGGGTCCGTCACTAATAACCAATGAGCGCAGGTTTGTTTGTTTGTTGAAAGTGTGTTTCTTGCATCTAGGCTTTTTCACATGCATGCACCACAATCAGTGTTTTGAACTCCTTAAAAGATCATTGAAACAGAGATCTGTATCTGTAAATGTCTCTTCTCTTTTTTTCTTGTTATTGTGTCCATTTTTTTTCTCTCTACTGTGTACATTTTTCAGTTTTATTAGCACAATTATGTTGTTTCAGTGAAAAGAACTGCTGCGTGCCCATTTTTTTTTTTCTTACTATATACTCTGTATGCCACGTTTGCCAAGCCCGGTCTTACGAACCCTGTCAAGGCTGATCTACGGCTTTTTTGTCTGTACCCACCAAGCTCTATAATGTCTTTGAAGCTGGAAATGAATCTTGATTGATTGATTGGTTGATTGATCGATCCTCTGAGATCGTTTTGGTGCATTGAAGATGTGCATGCATCACTCAAATAACTGCGATGGGGTGCTTTAAATGGGCACTAAAAGCAAATGATGATTTATGTCGGAGTGAATGCTCAATGTATGACATCCAAAGCAACAATATTATTGACAGCAGTTCCTTGCTTAGCAAGACATCAAGCTAAATGTATCGCTTGACATGCGTCACCAGTGGGGCATTTGCAAAATGGTCTTGATAACGTGAGAGCGTCCGGCTAATAATAATGACTACTTATCAAACTAGCTGCAACAAAGAAAAGCTTTCTGTATTCAAGAAAGATAATCAAGTGGAGCTTGTCCATTTCTGCTTGATTTGTATAAAAAAGAACTGCCTGGCATTACGATAGCGAATGGTGAGGGTGGTTCAAAAGGTGAGTTTTCGGCTGGTTAGGCTGGATAGGTGGTTTCCTCTAGTGGAGCCCAGTTGAACCAAGCAGACTGAAGCATGGCCTCTGAGATGGCAGAAAACTGTTGAAAGGCCGTGGTTGCTACGGTGTATCTGAAGGGCAGAAGTATCTGTGTGTATACTGTGTACGTATTTGCTGGTTTCAACAGTGATCTTTGTCCTGTTGTCAGATGTGTCTGTTCTTTATGTGGGACATCCAAGAAGTTTCTAGCTTCAGAAGTTGTAACATATGAATCCCACCAGCCTTTCTATACAAATAAACTGTCTTTGCCCTGTTATGTCACAGTTTGTTCAGTTATGAATCGGAAATCGAAATGGCAGTATGTGCATAATCTCTTGCTGCCGCCTCTGATTGACTGTATTGAAACAGGTGAAATCAGGCCTACAGTTGTCATGTCTTTACAAAACTTATTCAGACTGGGTAGCTAATATTGCCTACTTTGTTACTTTTGCAAGTCTCCTAAGTAATGCTTATTTTTATGCAAGTTAAGCGTAGGTAAAAAAATTTCTAGGTGACTTACCATTGTCTTGTAGTTTTTCTTTCTGGCCCTGTCATCCTTTCACTTTCTATTCTTTTGCCACGCTGTTGAATCAATCGGATGACAAAAGTGACATTCATCACCCGACTATATTTGTCTTTCTACTTTGACACTATCTGAGGTCCAATCATTTTGTAAGGGCACCTCAGTGTGGCCATATTTTCTCCTGCCCTTAAACTTGGCACCATATTCACTCGGACCACTTTCTTTTTATATACCATTTATAGTTTGTGAGGGTCATTGCATTTATGTAGTGTTCTATATCAGTTGGGAATTCCGTGATCAGATGATGTAAAATATTTTGATGATTGAATTTAATGTGGTGCTTCAAGTTGAATTGTGCACTGTTTTATTTATTTAGTGGTAATAAAGGCACCTTTTAAGTGTGCCTTCTTAGTCTAGCGGCCTTAGTGGTTTTGGTATAATCAGCTACTCTATATTCATAAAATTTAGGATTTGCACATGTGTAAAACCATACACATGTCTGAGTTATTGAAATATTTTGGGTAAATGATTTTCTTCTAATATTGCCACATTGAATATGCAGCACCAAGAGAACAACGAAGAACACGCGCAGCGGGAAAAGAAGACGAGGTTCTCTTCCGATCAGTTTGCCAGTGTTCTGGTACAATTAAAGTGAGTTTCCTGGATTCGACTGCTGCTGTTCCTGCATTGTGACAGTGGTGGAGGTGCGGGGTGCATGTTCGGGACGCCTGAGAACAGCCCCGCATCTGGTCAGGAAAGACTTCCGCGCATCGACACCCCCGTTCACCGCAGCAGCCTGCGCCTGTTAGGCCTCAGCCCGGAGTTTGGTCCATTGCCGGAAAGCGTGACTGTGCCAGAAAGCATGACGGCGCCTGGAAGCACTGGCCCCAACATGTCCAGCCCAAGCACGACACAGGTGACTGTTTTAAACCCTCGACTTTTGGTTGACTTCCACGGAAATGCATATGAGGATGCACATGACTGGCTCGAGGAATTCGAGCACACAGCGAATGTTAACGGTTGGAACACCACACAGAAGTTGGGCTACGTTTATTTTCCGCTTCAAGACGGAGCCCGAACATGGTTCACGAATCGCGTGTGGTCGTCCTGGGACGAGTTCCGGCAGAAGTTTCTCGACACGTTCACGAGCACTGAAAGACGAGAAATCGCGGAGCGTCTCCTCGAGTCACGGATTCAGAAACCAAATGAATCCGTTACGATGTTTGTAGAGGACATGGCGCGGCTATTTCGTCGAGCAGATCCCAATATGCCCGAAGCCAAAAAGGTTAGCCACCTCATGCGGGGCCTTAAGGAGCAGCTGTTCGCTGGTCTCGTACGAAACCCGCCTACAAGTGTGGATGAATTCTCCAAGGAGGCGACATCTATCGAACGCGCACTGCATCTACGTTATCGCCAGTATGACCGCCACACCTACAGTGCATCGATCAGCGTGGCAGCCACTACCACAGCAACAACACCCGACGAAGGTTCTTTGCGCCAACTAATACGAGAAATCATACAAGAAGAGGTCAAGAAACTCGTCGCCAAACCAAATGACTGTGCGATCGCCTCAGTAGAGGAAGTTGTACGCCAGGAGATCAGGCAAGCGCTCTCGCTTCCTGAGCCGAACACGAGCATTCCCAGGGCAAGCTATGCAGACGTAGTCCGCCGACAGCCAGCGAACGTGGCGACACCACATCAGTACCACCAGCAACATCCGCCGACAGCGCCTTGGTACTACGGAGAAACTTCAATGCCGAGGCGGCCACCACTTCGCAAAACCGACATCTGGCGTTCCCCTGATCATAGGCCCCTGTGCTTTCACTGTGGGGAAGCAGGCCACATCGTTCGGTATTGCCCGTATCGCGCCGCAGGGTACCGAAGGTTTCCTTCTACGGTTCCTCGGCGCCATTTCAACGGAACACCTAACGTCGACACGAGTGTCATGACCCCGCGGGATGTTCCTCCTGGGTTTCGGTCACGCTCACCCTCTCCTGGGCGTTATTCTCCATCCTCTAGACGGAGCACCACTGACATGCCAAGAGGGAGATCTCCTAGTCCACGCCGGGGAAACTAAAAGCAGCGACCTCAGGGGGGAAGGTTGCGAATCGTCGAAGTGCTGAAAATCCCCCATTACTGCCGAGCGAAGAAAGACATATTTTCAATGAATCGACGAAAGATGGGGTTGTTACTGCCGAAGTTGCAATTACGATTGACGGACATGACGTCATGGCAATGGTCGACACTGGCGCGGACATCTCAATAATGAGTGAGAGTCTGGCAGACACGCTCAGGAAGGTTAGAATGGAATGGACAGGACCGCAGATTAGAGGAGCTGAAGGCAGGTACTCACACCTACCGGAAAGTGCACCGCAAGATAGGGGATGCATCCTTCGTCGCAACTTTTGTTATCCTTTCTGAGTGTTGCAAACTGGCAATCTTGGGGATGGATTTCTTGCGTGAATATGGTGCCATCATCAATATTGCAGACGGTGTAGTGACCTTTTCAGCGGATCAAAGCGCAGCGCTACACCGAAAATCCCTACGAGTCATTGACGATGTGATTGTACCTCCGTTATCGTGCCGTCTTGTTTCAGTTACGTGCAGCGAGCAGAATACTGGAGAAGGAATCGCTGACCAAGTATTGATGCTCCTACTCTCTCGCGGTGTTGCAACTGCCAGAAGTATCGTCAATGTTGTGTGCGGTGAAGCAGAGGTTCTATTGACGAATTTTACCAACGAGCGACGACACATTACACAAGGCACTACAGTTGCCTACTTCGACGAGATCACCGAAATACGCGAGTGCTGTGTAGTACAACAGGACGAGCCGCAAGCCACGTCAGCCCCACCACCTATTGACGTAAGCTCGGATTTGTCACCAGCGCAGAGAGAGCGTCTAGTAGATCTTCTTCACCAGTTCAAAGACTGTTTTTCATCGACCTCGAGGGTCAGTCAAACGCCACTGACGAAGCATCGGATAATAACGGAGGAGACGGCAAGACCAATACGACAGAACCCATACCGCGTAGCACCGAAAGAGCGTGAAGCAATCCAGGAACAAGTGACGAAAATGCTCGATGATGACGTCATCCAGCCATCAAGAAGTCTTTGGGCATCGCCGGTAGTGCTGGTTAAAAAAAAAGACGGAAGCTTGCGATTTTGTGTCGACTACCGCAAGCTGAACCGTGTGACAAAGAAAGACGTATACCCATTACTGCGCAGCATCGATGATTCACTCGACAAGCTGAGATATGTACGCTACTTTTCGTCAATGGACCTCAAAAGTGGGTATTGGCAAATTGAGGTCGACGAGCGAGATAGAGAAAAAACGGCTTTTGTAACGCCTGACGGGCTTTATGAATTTAAAGTCTTGCCATTCGGATTGTGCTCAGCCCCCGCAACATTTCAGAGACTGATGAATACTGTTTTGTCAGGCCTTAAGTGGCAGACATGTCTGGTCTATCTGGACGACGTCATTGTTTTTTCAAAAACATTTGAGGAACACACCTGAGCAGGCTTCTATCGGTATTCAGGGCAATAAGGTCTGCTGGCCTGACACTGAAACTCGAGAAGTGTCATTTCGGTTTCAAGGAGCTTCAGTTTTTAGGCCATGTGGTGAGCCATGAAGGTGTTCGACCTGATCCCGATAAGATTGCGGCCGTCAGAAAATTTCCGGTACCAAAAGATAAGAAAACAGTCAGGCGTTTCCTTGGCCTATGCGCATACTACCGAAGGTTTATTGCCAATTTCTCCCACATAGCCTCACCGTTAAAACGACTCACAAAAGAAGACGTTTCGTTCACATGGGGCGACGATCTACAGGTGGCATTTGACGATCTCCGACAACGCCTGCAGACTCCACCTGTGCTTGCTCACTTTGATGAGGATGCTCCTACCATGGTCCATACAGATGCCAGCAACGTGAGTTTAGGCGCTGTACTCGTCCACTGGCAAGACTCAGCCGAGCGTGTGATCGCATATGCTAGTAGGACGCTTTCCCGCGCGGAGTCCACCTACTCTACAACGGAAAAAGAGTGTCTTGCTGTCGTATGGGCGGTTATGAAGTTTCCTCCGTACCTCTATGGTCGTTCCTTCTACGTAGTCAGCGACCATCATTCCCTCTGCTGGCTGACCAACTTGAAAGACCCGTCTGGTCGGCTCGCACGGTGGAGCTTACGCCTCCAAGAGTTTAATATGACGGTCGTGTATAAGTCTGGACGGTGGCACGCCGACGCCGATTGCTTATCAAGGTCAACGATAAAGCGCGACGATGACACAGAAGATGACAGCATGGCGTTTGTAGGAGTCGTTGTCACCACTAGGATTTCGTGCAAGCAGAAAGAAGACAGTGAGTTGCTTCCTCTTATTGAATTTTTGAATGGCCGGACAACAACCGTCCCTAGAAGATTTGCAAGAAGTCTGCCGTCATTCTGCTTACGTAGTGGTGTTCTCTATAAGAAGAAATTTTCTCCCAGAGTAAGCACCCACCTACTTGTCGTTCCGACGTCACTTCGTGAGGAAATACTTTGTGCTTGCCACGATGAGCCAACGTCTGGTCATCTCGGATACACACGCACATTGGCCAGAATCCAACAGAAATACTACTGGCCAAGGCTTCCAGCTATTGTGAAGCATTACGTGCGCACGTGCCTCGATTGCCAATGACGAAAATCACCACCGTTAAAACCAGCTGGACTATTACAACCAATTCAAGTGCCCACGGTACCTTTTGCCCAAATTGGAATGGATCTGCTTGGACCATATCCGACTTCCCATGCTGGCAACAAGTGGGTAATAGTCGCCACTGATTATCATACGCGCTATGCGGAAACAAAGGCTTTGTCAAGTGGCACCGCCGTTGAAACCGAACGATTCTTCGTTGAAAATATCGTCCTGAGACACCGTGCTTCAACAATCATAATAACGGATCGAGGTGCCGTTTTCACGGCCGCGCTCCTGAAGACAGTGCTTGAGCTCAGTGGAACAGCCCATCGGAAAACCACTTCCTATCATCCACAAACCAACGGCTTAACAGAACGCCTCAACAAGACTATTGCCGACATGTTGAGTATGTACGTTGACGTGGATCACAAGAACTGGGACGACATTCTACCATACGTCACGTTCGCCTATAATACAGCGCAGCAAGAAACTACACGAAGAACGTCGTTCAGTCTCCTTCACGGCCGTGAAGTGACGATGATGCTTGACGCCATGTCACTGCACGACTGCAATGACATCGATTTGGATGCTGTATCTTTTACCTAACGAGCAGAAGAAGCGAGGCAGCTTGCGCGCGTCCGAATCACCCAGCAGCAAAATTGCGACGCCCAATGGTATAATCTACGACACCGACATGTCGTCTATTCGGCCGGCAACAAAGTCGGTATGGAGTCCTATCCGCCGCCGGGGACTGTCTGAAAAATTGCTCAAGAAGTATTTTGGCCCCTACACAGTTTTACAACGCCTGGGCGACGTTAATTACGTGGTCGTTCCTGACAGCCCCAAGACAACTCGCCAGCAAAAACCAGAAATCGTGCACGTTGTGCGAATGAAGCCCTACTTTTCGGACTGATTTACACCATACATCTACTACACCGTCTTTTGTAGAAGAGCATCGGGACGCTGCACTCTGGAGAGAGGCAAATGCCACATTGAATATGCAGCACCAAGAGAACAACGAAGAACACGCGCAGCGGGAGAAGAAGACGAGGTTCTCTTCCGATCAGTTTGCCAGTGTTCTGGTACAATTAAAGTGAGTTTCCTGGATTCGACTGCTGCTGTTCCTGCATTGTGACAATATTGCACATCACTTTATCTGTTTGTTCTATCTGACTGGTTTTTTCTCGCCAGAAAAAAGTTCTGAGCTAATGTAGGCATCATAAATTTTCTTTTTCTATCATTGATATTTTTCTGTTTCATATTACCTGTTTTCTTATAATATTGCATTTGCTTGATATGGTCCAATATAAGTTGATGCTAATGCTGTCCTTTGTCGTGTTTACAATTTTTTCTTTATAAAAAAAGGTTCAAAAAGCTTTTAAAAGCTTCAAAGATTACTATCGTGGCACATTAACACACATTTGTTGCTGTTTACCAAGAATATCTGAATGTCATTCAAATCAGACCTCTTTGAAATGGTGGAGCTTGAGAATGACCAATCTTGAATCTTTGCACTGTTACTGTTTCAGCAACTTGTAGCTATGGCAGGCAAATGCTACCATGCGTCTCAATTACAAGACCAGCCTCCCTTGTTGATGGCCCCGTACTCTTGTCTTATTCCGGTATTTTGTGATGCATGGCTTCCATTGCCTTGCTGTTCTCTTTGTGGCTCTGCAGGTTCCTCGTCTTCGCCTCTCTGGCAGTTCAATCCTGTCTGTTCAAGGTTCTGTGCCCTTATTCGCACAAGTAGAAATCAAAGATTAGAAAACTGCCCCGAAGTGGTGGTCTAGTGGCTAAGGTACTCGGCTGCTGACCCGCAGGTCTTGGAATCAAATTCCGGCTGGGGCGGTTGCATTTTCAGATGGAGACGAAAATGCTGTAGGCGTATGCTCATATTTGATTGCACGTTAAAGAACCCCAGGTAGCCGAAATTGTGCGGCTTCTCGGGTTACCATTTGACCTTTTTGCCCATGTTTTTCACCAGCCGAGTCGTCCAAAATCTGCACCCTTTTTGGTGGGTGGGCCACTGAGACTTCGTCACCTGATTTGTGGCATGAGTAGTCCCCGCCTTTTGGACCTCAATGTAAGGGTGTACAGTTCTATCTCTGTACAGTTCTATCTTTCAACTATCATGTACGTAAACCTTCGTTCTTTCTCTGTTAACGGGTCCCCTCACTGGCGAAGATCAGCTATGCGGACGATGGCGGGGAGCCTGCTACCCTAAAGATACCCGCCATACCTGCCATCAACCTTCGACCCTTAACAATATATATATTTACAAGTGCGATCAAAAGTGTGCAGATCACTGGATCGCGTGGCAGAATGCATTGTCGCGCCAGCTCATGACCAGACACCTGCTGCAGGGCGCATGGGCTTATCACTTGGTTACTCATATCGCTCTGTTGGGTGCGGTTACCGCGCTTGTAGCCAAAACAAAAACTGGGTCTCACTTACTTTGCTCTATCAAATCTGTGCCGTTCTTTTATGTAGCGGCTGCGACGAGGCCGGCTCAAGCACCGGCTCGCATTGTTATTCATACCGGTTGATTAGGATAATTAGGAATTGTTGGCATTGCACAACCAGACGAAGCCAAAGGCACAAAATAAATTTTCTCAGGCCAGCTTGCCTTTGTCGGGCTAATCCAAGTTGTACTTAAGTGAGCTTAGTTAAGTCGAAGTTAATTTACCCAAAATAATCAAATGTAGTCATTTACTTTATGACCTAAATAAGTCAGGCGTAAGTAGGTCAAGTTAAGCCCAGCCCAGCCTGCTGTTTTCAAAATTAAGTGAAGTTAGGCTTAGATGAGCCGAGGTGAGTCGAAATACGTATAGCCAAATCTAATTAGGCAAAGTTGGTCATACTCATCCTTAAATTATCCTAGCCGTGCGAAATTAGCCTACACAAGGAAAACCTTATCGTGGCCAAATAATGTATGCCGACTTCTCCATGTGCCCATAGAAGTCAAGGCCAGGAAGATACTAATTACTTTCTACGGACCCTATACTGATTTAGATAGTCTATGCATAATTAGTGTTAATTGATATGAAAGCTAAATATATCCGAATAATAGTCTGAAATCTAAATCAAGTACCCCCCATACTAGAATTTCACGTGGCATAATTAGCCTAAATATGCATAACAAATCTAAATAGGCAAACACCAAAGCAACTAAATAATCTGATTAAGCTTCGTTGGTCATTGCATAAGCCATCCAATTGGAATCTAAGCTTTAATTAGGCAGCTTCCTATGAAAACTCAAATAATTAACGTAGTTGTACTTGAATTCTCATGAGCTTAGAGAATCCAAGCTTAGCAGGAGGTTGATTTGTCCTGACCGAGTCGAGTCTCATTTACCTAAACATAAATCTAATTAGCCTTAACAGTATTAAGATGTTACTGAGTAATGTGCATGACATCGAAGCTCACCCGAAGTACTCGACTAACCCTACTTACGCCTGACCCATATAGGTCAACAAGTGCTCGACTGCATTTGATTTATTTCGGTTACACGAACTTTGACTTAACTGAGCTCTTCTAAGTGCAACTTGGATTAACCCGACAAAGGCAAGCTGGTCTGAGATAATTTAATTTTGTGCGTTCGGCCTTGTCGGGTTGTGCGGTGCTCACTATGCTTACTTATCCTAATCGACCGGTGTCAATAACAGAGGTTTTCAGCAAGCTACGAAAACACCGTATGCGCGTACAAAAATCGCGCATGCGCGCTCGTCAGCCGGTTCTGTGTTGCCGCCTTTCTGTAACGCGTTTCAGTAGCTTGCTAAAAAAAAAAAAGAAAACCTTTAACAACGCGAGCCGGCGCTTGAACCAGCCCCGTCGCTACGTAAAAGAACGGCACAGATTCGATTGGAGCAAAGAAAGCGACACCCAGTTGTAGTTTTTGCTATGAGCGCCGTAGTCGCGTGCAACAGAGCAACATGAGAAGCCAAGTGATAAAACGGATGCGCATGCGCCCTGCAGCAGGTGTCCCGTCGCTAGCTGGCACGTCGATGCTATTTGCCACAAGATCCCGTGGTCTTCACACTTTCGATCCCACCGGTGCCTTGTTTGCATATGAACGCTAATGTATGCCTATTATTCACTTCTGTTCGTGCTAAAACGTTACTTACGTGGTTTTTATTTCATGTAAACATCGATTGAGTTGCAATGAAACAATTTATTGCCGCAAGTTTGTGGGATCAGCGTCGTCGTTACTCTTGGCGAGTATGCGGCAACGCTCACTTACTAAACTAAGTATGCAAGATACCTGTGAGCTTCTAGTAAGTAGTTCACTGCATTGTTCTGTATGGAAACGAGAGAAATTGAGACAGGGAGCCGTTACAACGAGCGGGAACAGCCATGACGCAGAAGCAGACGATGACGGTGTTGTCTGCTGTGCGGCAGGCAAGCCGCCTTATTGAAACGCCCTGGTGCTTTTGAAAGCTATTTTATTTTACAGGCATATATAAATTGTGTGAACAATATTCTTAATTATTATTTGTTCAAGAAGTTGTAGAACTATAAAAACTTGCGCTATAACTATCATGTCATACCAACTAGCCCAAGCTGCCCACTTCTTAGCTTTCATCGCGTTCAATTCTTGGTTCTTTTAGTTTTATGGACATGCCACTCCTTTTACTACGCGCTTGAAAACCTCATTGCTCAAAACTGCTCAAAGCTTATGTGGGAAAATTATATATATATATATATATATATATATATATATATATATATATATATATATATATATATATATATATATATATATATATATATATATATATATATTGCCACCTGCTTCTAGTAGTGGGTCGTATGCCAAGGTGAAGGCACACACCACGAAGAAGAAAGAAGTGCGCGTGAACCCCCGCTCTAGAAGACAAGCCCAACCGAGACTTCCTGAATGCCTGACTGAACACACTTGATGATCCTGCCGCCCGGTTCTTGGCCGATCCCCCTTTGTGGGCGAGTGCCAGCAAAGATGAAGGATGCAAGCAAGCCCAACCGGCGCGCTTGGTTAGAGCCCTGTTGCTCGGACATCAATAGACCTTGTCGACATCCCCTGGAGCGACGTGACAATTGGTGGAGGTGCGGGGTAGCCCCTCACGGATGTTTCAAACCCCTCCTGGAAGCAGCACCACAAGCCCAGTGCGAGTCCACACTCCCGTTCATCGGACAAGCCGCAGGATCAGGGGATTGCCACCCGAAGCTGACCCCACAGTTCACACCAGTATGATGAGCACGTCCGTTCAAACCACTTTAACAGGAACGGGAAACCCCCCGGTGACTCGGTACACCCTCGAAAGTCCACAGGTTCCGACACCGTTTCATGGCACCGAGCTCGAAGACGTCGAGGACTGGTTGGTCGACTTCGAACGCGTGGCTGCTTTGAACGACTGGAACGACGCGGCGAAACTACGGCGTGTGTACTTCTATTTGGAGGATGGAGCACGTACCTGGTACACGAATCACGAGGAACAGATGACATCGTGGCCCGAATTCCGCCGCCGGCTGTTGGACACTTACAGAAGTGCTGATCGCCACGAACGAGCGGAGCGAGCGATCCAGGCCCGCATCCAGATGCCCAACGAAACTGTCATGACATATGTGGAAGATATGACGCGCCTGTTCCGACGGGCTGATCCAGGTATGACAGAGGAAAAGAAGTTGCGTCACCTGATGCGAGGAGTTAAGGAGCAGCTTTTCGCTGGCCTTGTACGGAGCCCTCCGAGCACGGTCGCCGAGTGTTTGTCTGAAGCCGTCACGATGGAAAAGATGCTTCAGCATCGATCCACCCTGTATGACCGGCAAGTGAGCACGTCCACTGCTCAAGTTCCCACGACTTTTGGGAACAACACCGAGTGTCTGCGCGACCTCATCCGCTCTATAGTACGCGAGGAGCTGCAAAAGGCTGCCACACCACCACTACCTACGGTGAGTTCTATTGCAAGTATCGTCAAGGACGAGCTGCATCATGCCCTGCGTGACCCTGTGAGTCTGGATAACGCCGCACCGGCCCCGGCTGACTACCACCGTGCGACTTATGCGGAAGCCTTGAAGCGCCCAGCTTCCTCTTCCCCGCTGTTTGTTCAGGCACCTCCTACAGTTTCACTTCAGTCGGCGCAGCCTCTACGGTACTACGAGAACACACGCGCGCCCCCACCCCTCGTTTACGCCAACCCTGTGCATCTTGCGGAACAACCAGCGCACTACCTTGACGACAGACGTGCTTCGCCTCGGAAATCTGATGTTTGGCGCACTCCTGATCGCCGGCCTTTGTGCTTCCACTGCGGTGAAGCGGACCATTTGTACCGCCAGTGTCCATACCGGCGCCTCGGGCTGCGCGGCTTTTCAGTATATTCAGCGCCTCCTCGGTATGGCCAGCGACCCCGGGACATTGAGGACTACCTGGCTCAACAGCGCATGCCACCGCCTTCTGGACGGCAGCCGCGCTCACCGTCGCCGAGGCGCTTTTCATCTTCGCCACAGCGCCATGCTGGCGCACGGTCCCCCAGTCCCCGCCGGGAAAACTAACGCAAGCGACCCTTGGAGGCGAGGTCGCTGGCAGTCGACGTGCTGAAGACCTCCGATCGACGCTAACAGTAAAGGGTGTGGATTCGACTGAGCGATATGTGCGGCTTTCTCTGGATATACCGGTGCTGATAGACGGCTATGCAGTAGGTGCTTTAGTTGATACCGGGGCTGACTATTCTATACTAAGCGGGAAAATGACCAGACTACTAAAGAAGGTAATCACGCCCTGGCATGGCTCTGTGATTCGAACGGCTGGTGGCCACACCGTCTCTCCGCTTGGAACCTGCACGAGCAGAGTTCGGGTCTGCGGTTATACTTTTGTAGCAAGTTTCCTTGTGCTCCGTGAATGTTCACGCGACGTTATTCTTGGTGTTGACTTCCTGCAGGAGTATGGAGCTGTCATTGACCTTCAAGAGAATCGCATCACCTTCTCAGCCGACCGAGCAATCGACAAGCAGGACGACCAACAACGTACCGACATTCTTCGTGTTTCTGCTGAAAGTATAACGCTTCCTCCAAGAGCCAGTGTTATTGTCGACGTCACATGCTGTGGATTGCGAAATGGTGAAGCGATTGCAGAAAGTAATTTTGAACACTTGCTGTCTCAAGGTGTTTGTGTGGCTAGGAGTATCATACAGCTACGTGATGGCCGATCTCAACTGCTCGTTACAAATTTCAGCAACGAACACCGACACCTTTTTCATGGCACTTCGTTAGCGTTTGCAGATGAATTAAGTACCGTTCCCATCTGCTTCTCGTCGGACGCAGTGGAGGCCGCCGATACGTCTCTAAACAATATCGACATTAATTCTAACCTCACACCAGAGAACCAGACAGCACTGCGAAAACTCCTGCTTGAATTCAAGTCATGCTTCGCTGCTTCCTCTAAGGTGCGCCAGACTTCGATCACTAGGCACAGAATCATCACTTACGACGACGCTCGCCCAGTACACCAACAGCCTTACCGTGTGTCAGCGAAGGAACGAGAAGCCATTCGTACGCAAGTTCGAGAAATGCTTGACGACGGCATCATCGAGCCTTCCAACAGTGCGTGGTCCTCTCCGGTCGTCCTAGTCAAGAAGAAAGACGGAACGCTACGTTTTTGCGTCGATTACCGGAAGCTGAACAGCGTGACTAAAAAGGACGTGTACCCGCTGCCACGCATCGACGACTCGTTAGACAGATTACGCCGCGCCCACTATTTTTCCTCTTTGGATTTAAAAAGCGGGTACTGGCAGATCGAGGTTGACGAGCGAGATCGCGAGAAAACGGCCTTTGTTACCCCTGATGGCCTGTATGAATTTCGAGTCCTTCCTTTTGGTTTGTGCTCAGCGCCCGCAACCTTCCAGCGAATGATGGATACTGTGCTTACTGGTCTGAAGTGGCAAACTTGTCTCGTATACCTTGATGATGTTGTCGTTTTTTCTGAAACCTTCCAGCAACATCTTCATCGCCTCAGGAGTGTGCTACAGGCTATTCAATCAGCAGATCTTACACTCAAACCGCAGAAGTGTCACTTTGGTTATGAAGAGCTCAAATTCCTTGGCCATGTAGTCAACGCGAAAGGAGTTCGACCCGACCCCGACAAACTTGCCGCTGTAGCCGCGTTTCCGCATCCTACAGACAAAAAGGCTGTTCGACGCTTTCTGGGCTTGTGCGCCTACTATCGACGATTTATTAGAGGGTTTTCGAAGATAGCGGAACCCTTGACTCGCCTTACACGCGACGACACACCGTTTGTATGGGCTACCGAACAACAGGCTGCTTTTGCCGAGCTACGACAGCGGATGCAGTCAGCCCCTGTTCTTGCGCATTTTGACGATGATGCTGACACAGAGGTGCACACTGACGCCAGTAACATCGGCCTCGGCGCAGTGCTCGTCCAGCATCAACACGGCAAAGAACGAGTCATTGCCTATGCCAGCCGCTCACTGTCCCGTACCGAGGTGAATTACACGACCACAGAAAAAGAGTGTCTCGCAGTAGTGTGGGCGATCACGAAGTTTCGCCCGTACCTCTATGGTCGTCCATTTAAAGTGGTGACGGACCACCATGCCCTCTGCTGGTTGGTAAACATTCGTGATCCCTCTGGACGACTGGCCCGATGGAGCTTGCGTCTACAGGAATTTGACGTTACCATCGTATATAAGTCTGGACGGAAGCATGAAGACGCTGATACGCTGTCGCGTGCACCCATACCTTTAGTCAATCAAGAAGAAGACGACGATGATGGTTTCCTGGGCGCCCTTAGCTCATCTGACTTGAGCAGACGCCAGCGAGAGGATGAAGAGATTCGACCGCTCATCGACTATCTGGAGGGTCATAGCGCCGTTATACCTCGCCATCTATTTCGTGTCATGACGTCTTTCTGCCTCCGAGGTAATGTCCTGTATAAAAAAAAACGCCCGTTCTACGAGCCGCGTTTACCTCCTCGTCGTTCCGAAGGACATGCGGGACGAAGTCCTCTCCGCGTGCCATGATGAACCCACATCTGGTCATCTAGGTTACTCGCGAACGCTCGCCAGAGTAAGTGAGGCGTACTACTGGCCCGGACTTTCAGCAAGCGTGAAGCAGTACGTTAAAAGCTGTCGTGAATGCCAGCGTCGAAAGTCGCCACCAAGCAAGCCGGCTGGATTACTTCAGCCAATTGATCCACCCCACAAGCCATTTGACCAAGTCGGCATGGACATTCTCGGCCCATTTCCTTTATCGTCCGACGGCAACAAATGGGTCATTGTTGCAACTGACTATTTGACCCGCTATGCTGAGACACAGGCGATACCACGAGCCACGGCTTCTGAGGTAGCACAGTTCTTCATGTGCCACATTGTTCTGCGCCACGGTGCTCCATCTACAGTGATAACCGACAGAGGAACAGCGTTCACTGCACAACTTATTGATGAAGTTTTTCGGCTAAGTAACACTAGGCATCGAACGACGACTGCTTACCATCCGCAGAGCAACGGCTTAACCGAGCGACTAAATAAGACAGTCACAAACATGATCTCCATGTACATCGACGTCCAACACAAAACATGGGATCGCATTTTGCCTTATGTGACGTTCGCTTATAACACCGCCGTTCAAGAAACAACCCGATTTACACCGTTTCGCCTTCTCTACGGCCGCGAAGTTCAGACGATGCTGGATGCGATGCTTCCTTATGAAGGCGCTGATCGATTAACAACTGACGCAGAAGAATTTGCAGAGCGTGCCGAGGAAACTCGCCAGCTCGCCCGGCTACACATTGGTCAGCAGCAACAGGTCGATGCACGACGTTACAATAAGCGTCACAATGACGTATCTTACAGTCCGGGAGACCAAGTTTGGGTTTGGACCCCTGTTCGGCGCCGTGGCCTCTCCGAAAAGTTGCTCAGCAGATACTTCGGTCCGTATAAAGTAATACGCCGCGTGAGCGACGTAAACTACGAAGTGGTTCCGGACGCTACGTCGTCACGATGGGCACAACGAAAACAACCGACCTCTGACATAGTTCACGTGGTGCGCATGAAGCCCTATTTTGTGCGTTCCTAAAAGACCACTTTTCCTGTGTTTTTTTTTTTATTTGTGCTCCGACGATTGCCTCATCATTGGTGAACTTATCGCGTCTAACATTTGATTATTGGTGCCCTTTTTCATTGTTTAACCTACTTTGTTTTGGTTTTTTTTTTCAATAACTTTACAGCATCGGGACGATGCTCTTTCTTTTTTTTGTTGAGGAGGAATATTGCCACCTGCTTCTAGTAGTGGGTCGTATGCCAAGGTGAAGGCACACACCACGAAGAAGAAAGAAGTGCGCGTGAACCCCCCGCTCTAGAAGACAAGCCCAACCGGCGCGCTTGGTTAGAGCCCTGTTGCTCGGACATCAATAGACCTTGTCGACATCCCCTGGAGCGACGTGACAATATATATATATATATATATATATATATATATATATATATATATATATATATATATATATATATATATATATATATATATATATATATATATATATATATATATATATATATATATATAAAGCTCTACGCAAAGCAGTTTCAAAACATATCTAGAGCCACTAGCGTATACATGCTCATGGCTTCTGGAAGACTAAGTGCATGAAACATTGTGTCCATAAAAAAATTGGTCAAAATCAAATTCGAAACCGAAACAACATCGTACGTTGCCAATCACGTGACAGCCTTAAAATTGCGCAGCTGTGTTTCTTTTTCACGTGCTCGATGGACGCGCCACTTTCATTTTACAAACTCTTGTTTGGCAGCACCTTTCCTTCCTCCGCATTAGCAGTTTGGCAGCTTGGGCTAGTTGGTATGACATGACGATTGTTATAGCGCGAGAACAGAACGACGATGCAGAGACCGTGACCTACTTGTTTCTGCGTCGTCGTTCTGTTCTCGTGCTATAACATTCGTCTTGTTTGGCGTCGGTGAAGTGGAAACCTGGCATTGACGTTGCGGAAATTTGTGAAGGTGTCATGGTGTCATTTGATGCGTCAATGCTGAGTGCAATGGCAAGTGTTCTCGGGTGCAGTCGTAATAGCCGCGCGGAACGTCGAACGCTCGCAATGGGTGGCAAGCGAACCACTCCACGTGTGCATCGACCGGCAACTCCGAGCTTCGTAGGTGACGTACTGGGTGCATGTTTTCTTTGTCATGATTCCAAACCGAGTGAGATACCTTTATTCATTTCTTGTAGTGAAGAATGTTGTGCGCGCCGGTGATTTTTTAGGTGCACTGTAGATCCATTTATGGGAGTAGATAATCGCTTTGCAGCGTTTTGTCATTAGCCGGCTGCAGTCGCATGACTAATGCCGGCTTCGTGTAGCAAAACGTGCTTTGCCGGCACGGGCATCTGTTGGAGTTTCTTTTTTGCGAACGGCTGTCAAGTGAAGAGTGCCAGCAGTTTACACCGGTGCAGCTATTTGCCGGTAGTTTGATTTATTAACGGCATAACTAGTACACTAGCACAACCGCCACCTAAAGCGCAACGCCGGGACGACACAAGGCGATCTTACCGCTGTTTGCTTCCGTGAGCGGTCGGCTGCGGTTTCCGCGGGAACACTTATTTGCCGGTATAGTTTGAGTTAATCACGTCATAGCCTGCTTTATAAACATCATGCAACTACTACGAACCAGTAGTAGTATGACCGGCAGTTGGCTTTTGCGAGCGGCCGGCTGTCATAGGAACGCCGGCATTTTGCGCGGGGACAATTATAGTAGTCGCAGCATGTTTCCAGAGCAGGTTATGGTGTGATTAACTCAAACTATGTCGGCTAACAACTATCCCCGCGCAAAATGCCTCCGAATTCTTTGATTTTGGTCGGCCAGCCTCGCGCGAGAATGAACTGCCGGTCAAACCGCTACTGACGTGCAAATAGCTCTACCGGTTTGCACTTCACGGCCGGTCGCGTAAAGAAGTGCCGGCAAAGCGTATTTTGTTGCACGAAGCCAGCATTAGCCTAGTGACTGCAGCCGGCCAAGTTCCGCTCATGCTATTCTGCAGGATGAATATCCACTGCCTTCTTTTATCGAGCTCTGTGGGCGGGTAATATCTTGAAAATGCGTTATGCTATTGAAATGTTGTAGTGTGTATTGAACGAATTTTTACAGCGCCCACATACCAGCTCAACCTCGAAATGGTGCAATATTATTTGGATAATTACTGTAGTGTAAAAAATGAACCCAATCAAGATAATCGGCGAGACACCCTCGCAGTGTATGTGACCGTGTGCTGCTATAGACGTCGGACTCTGCCCATGCGGCGCTGCAAAAAGTGCCGCGATCAGCGCCCTCATCGCCGCGCCAGCCATAAATGGGTAGTGCAAAGAGAGCCGTCCGCAAGCGAACGTGCATAAGCCCTCCTCTTTCGTTGTTCTTTAGGCTTGGTTTTCTGAAAACAGGGTGGCTAGGGTAACGTCCAGACGTAACTATAGCCACCACAATCGTTACGTCCAGACGTAACTATAGCGAACGGTAGCACTACGTCCAGACATTACAACCACTGCTTGTGTTACGTCCACGGTCCCACGGGGATGTTTGCATCTGCTACGGTAACGTTCGGCACTGCCGGTCACCGAATTAGGCGGTCATAAGCTCAGATTGACCGGAATCACTCTTGTGTTGAAAGCTGTGTCGTTTATTCTGTTTGACTTTTTGCGTATCAGCAGCTATTTTGAGACAGACCAGCTGACGAACTTTTGCAAGACATTGCCGGTACCACTCTGCTGTATCCGGTGCTGCCCTTTCGTTAGCTACCTTGAAGCGGTCAACAAGCGGAGCAATCATGATGAAACCTTGCCCACACCGCGGTTAGAGCTAAACAGCGGCTCTCCAACTCCAGACTTACGTACGGTTTGCGTGTCCGCGCTGATGTATGAAACGTTCACTAGAGTTACGCCCATACGTTAACATATTTACAGCTATCCCACGTCGCGACATGTAAATGTCTCGTTGTCCGAAAACCTCATCCGCCTAGTTTTAATGGCACAACCCGTGCCAATGTGGTATCTATGAAAGGGTTCTGTGGAAGTATCTGTAAATGGTGGCCCGCGCAGCCTACTTGTAGCGCATTGCCACTTGTAGCAGCCTGTAGCCGCGATATTAGGCTTCAGGTAACAGCAGAAATTTTGGAAGAATTTATCGTTATTTCAGATACATAATCATGAATAATTTTGGGTTGATTATGTAGTTTGCATTATATCAGAACCTCTCATTTATTTTGCACTGATATTGAGCATTGACAGCCTGTTTTAGGCCTGTATTGACCACAGCGCTAACATCAGACAGTAGATGAACGACACGTACACTTGAACTATAGGTTAATATAGATTACGGTTATTGTTGATCAACAAAAATACATCCATCTGACTCGTTATGTATATATATATATTTTTAAGGGTGCAATGGTAAAACGTGAGAAAATCACCTCGGAACACAAAACGAATTGTCACTGAGGCCATAGAGTTTTCTGTGGGAAACTCTACGACTATTAGGGTTAATACAGACTTTACAGGAAAAGCTCCCACTAGCGCTCATGCTGGAATAATCTCGCGGTTCGCTTTCGTCGCTAACACTCGCTATTTTGCTACAGCAGAACTGTACGGCGCTGTAACAACGCGGTTGTGCGCGTCCTCCGCAATCTCGAAGGCTATTTTCTCTAAGAAAAAAATATATATATAAACAACGCCCTTGGAACATCAATGCGGCATTGTTTAAAAAAATACTTGCTAAAAAAAATGAATGAAAATTTTTTGTTAGGGCTTGAACGAATGACCCCACCGTCCAGCACGTGCTGCCTTAGCTCACTACGCCACTGCTGCCTTTTTTTTTAATTTTACGCCACTGCTGTTAATCGGTTTGGTGGGTTTAAAAAGCCGGTTTTGTATTCTTGTCACTCTGGGCCTAACTCCATGTCTTATTTTTACGTCTGGACGTAACTTTAATGGTTTCTACAGTTATGTGTTGATATAGCTTTTTCAAAAGGTGAAAATTACGTCTAGCCGTAACTATAATTAGCTTCTAAGGTTACCTTTGTCGTGTGGTTCACAATATACACTTGAGTTTGATAATCACTTGGCAGTCTCGGAGGTTTGCTCGTGTGTCACTGGGATAATGTCGCTTTGCGGTGCGCTTGCTGCAGCAGAACTGTACGACTCTGTAGCAACGCGGTTTCGCGTGTCTGCCACGGCCACGAAGGCTATTTTCTTTAAGAAAAAAAAATATATAAGCAGTGCTCTTGAAACAATAATGCTGCACTGTTTAGAAGAATACTTGCACAAAAAAACTAATGAAATATTTGGTAGGGCTTCAACCAACAACCCCATGGTCGTGCGTGAGCTGCATTAGCCGACTACGCCACTGCTGCCGATCGGTTTCGGCGAGTTTAACCAGCCGGTTTTTTATTGTTGTCACGCTGGACGTAACTAACATGTCTTATTCTTACATATGGACGTAACTTTAACGGCTTCTATCGTTGGGTCTAGACGTGATGCTAGACACTTCGTTCTGAAAATCAAGGACCTGACAAGCTGTTTTATTCAATCCAACCTCGCTTCATAAAAGTAGGAAGCTCATCAAAACAAAATGCGCCCACAATGCCGAGAATATTTCATTCATTTCGGCGTGCCACAACGGGCAATTTAAGTGCAAGCAAGCATCGCATGACATCTAGTTAGAGGCAAGCACTCCAGCATGCATTCTGTACACTCTAAATCTGGTCCTGGTTAAATGCTGGTTAAAACGGTTGTCTTGTCTTTGTACATACTACAAATGAGGCTACATACTTGTCCACTTTCTCAGTGTACAACGAAAGGCAGAACCGATGCATCCGAAATAGCTCGGGTAACCACGAAAACCAACGGCAAAAAAAAAAAAAAAAAAACTATTGTGGTCGCAATCATTTTGCGATTCAGCTGTATGATGCACATTTCCTAGTTAAAGCCGAAACCTATAGAGCCTTCAAATCTCTTCGTGCGTAATGATGTGAGGGGGCAACAACTTCAGATTGTCGGTGCTCACGGCGTACGCGATGTTTATCGAGGGGTCACCTGTCTATCGTTGCGCGCCGCGCACCGCGGTCAGATGGTCTGTTAAGCTTTATAATTGGAGTTACCACGGTTCTCTGTCGAGGCTACTCAAAATAGTTATAGGAGACCTACATTATCACCCTTACTCAAGCGAACGGCTGTGGAGAACTCGAGTACTACGCTTACCCAACACGTTCGCAACGGCCTGTACTTAGCGTTTTCGCCATTCTGCTTTGCGAAAGCCGTGGAAGTCGGTTAAATTAAATTCTTTTACGTCTGTGGCAATTCACAACGCAAGAATAATGCAGACTGGGGTCCTTTCTCGTAGAGCGCGGAGCTTTAGCGTCTGCTCTTGTTTTTGCCGTCAATCAGGCGAGTGAACCAGCAAGCACTTCACGACGGTTCGGTGACATGTTCGACTAGCGAAGAGAAATTGGTAGCCCTTTTTCTGATTGTTCACTGCGCAAATGCATTTAATGTTTAGTTCAATTGTTGTTTCTTACTTGTTAGTTGCACCGGGAGTCGGGCTTTGCACTACTCAAAACTTCATCGACAGGTTGTGCTGTGTGTCCGCAAAACTCAAGAGTCTGACGTGTATTGTGCTGCCAACTAGCGGAGCCACTTTTTCCCTTGTTGGAGTCAATTAATTTCCTAGATTTTCGTAGAGAGAGGTTTTTTGAAGACTAATGTGTTTGTTATGTGGAAAACGATTTCAAAGTTCACTTTTATGATATAATGGTGCATTCGTTTGAAAGTATTCACTGAAATCACCGTGCTGAAGGTGCAACGCTCTAAACAACTATTTAATCCATGAAATCGCAAAGGTAAAGCAGTCGGGAGAAGGGGGAGGGAAGGACATGTAGTATCGCCGTATTTTGTACGAGTCGCCAAGAAAGAAGGAATCGTTCCGTCTACGTGCAATCACAGAGCATTTCAAGAAACACACATTTATAACAAAGCATTGTATATAGGACGAAGAAGGAATAAATTATGAAAATGATATTTTAAGAATACTGCCAGCTGTTCAATGCAAAACACTGCAATCTTACACTGTGATACAGTGCACTTGTAATAGAATGCAAGTGATATAATATTGATAACCAGAATGAGCATATAAAGTGCAGTACATGAAATATACCACTGAGCAAGCTTAAAAAAAATCAATTTTGTATTTTTCAATTTCTGTTATTCTGTTATTTTGCAACTCTCCTGCAGAAATCTTGGTGGTGTTCATGTAAAAGATAAAGTAATTCACACTTACATAACTTCCTGAAAAACGTACTCTCAAGCTTTGTCATGATATCTGATACAGGGTTTTGTGGAGAAAAATAGTTTAACCATGAAAGCATGTTTTGCCAGTTGGCAGTTCATTCCTCGCAACATGCTGACTGCTTGCGAAAATATGTTTATTAGAAATGTTGACTGCCATATATTCGTTTCAAATATATCTTAGCACTCTTCCATCACGCACTTTTTTCAACTGTGCAAATAACCGCATACATGCAGCCTGCTGCTCTTGCCGCGCTTTTCACAGAAACTTTGGGGTAGCCACATGGCTCTACAGGGCAGCTCACTACTCACTAGCAACGTGACAGTGGTTGCAAAGAACGAAAACCAATAAAAAACAACAAACAAAAGAAATGACGCAGAGGATGAAAGGCGAGAGAAAACGAGAAGTTGGTGTAAAGAAAAACATGTTTCTGCCGAGAGCACTTTTTTAGTGTGAAAGCTGTTACGAGATCACAACTCGGGTCACACGCAGTTATCCGCCGCTGCCGGTGTTCGTAACCACATCGCGCCAAATGCGAAAAAGAAACTTAGCACCAATGACAAGTGGGGCTAAGTGGGGCTCGAACTGGGGTCTGCTGGGTGCCCCCTCCCGTATTCTACCACTGAGCTACACTGGTGCTTGTGACTTGTTGGCAAACTCGTCTTAGGCAGGCCTACTATCGGGAAAGATATCATGACAATACGACTTATAAAGCGTTTAAACAGCGAAAGAACAACCACTTGTCGTACAATGCGAATAGCGTAACGAGTGGGCAGTCCAATGCTCCAACCCATCAAAAAAGCTTGTTCTTGTTCCCCTATTAACTGTGGCACATGCCATCTTTAGCCGTATTTTATCATCCTCGTCAGCCACTGCATGAACAATTGGCACAAAATTCCACGCGAGTGTTAGTGGATATTACGCTTCCCAGAAAAGTGACAAAAAATAGCATAGCGAATGGCAGCTTACTACCGAAATATACTTAATAATAATTACCTAGTGGGTATCAAGCAAGTTTGCTTGCAGTAGTTACCCATTGGGTGTTCGAAAGGCTCTGAAAAGCTGCTCTTATAGCTTTCACTGTGACTGTGCTTCACTTTTCACTAAGGCCAGGCGTTTTTTTTTTTTTTTTTTGAACCAGAATTTGGGCAGTCGACGTCGAACACAGGCGGCATAGAATGAACTGCAACGAAGTGGGGGAGAGGAGAGCGCTGACAAAAAGACACGCCCCTGTCGCCCTCTTGCACCACTTGGAACCGATACTAGGCATGGCACAGTAGAGTGGTTGTAAAAAAAAACAGATGGATGACGGAACAAAAATAGGGTGTAGGCGGGAGGTTCCTTCGTTGACAATGCTTGGTTCACGTGGAAGCAAAAGAAGCGGGTACGCACCGAAGATATCAATTTTTTCATCCGGCCAAGACAAATCTTTTCCTCATTTCACATTATACACTGCGAGAAAACTCACAAGCAAGCCAGAACTGTATCCCCCTTCGTAGTGGCTAGGTGCTTAACCGAAACTCTCAGTGCCGGGTACAAGGTTACCAAAATGGTTAGCGGAGATCTACTCCTTGAGATATGTGACAAAGACCAATTCGAAAAACTGAACACCCTCACAACGTTTGGAGACACACCCATCAGTATTACGCCACACAGGTCCATGAACTCATCTCGCGTGTAGTATCGGACGCAGATTTGCTTGACCTGACCGAAGCAGAACTTCTAGAAGGATGGAAGAGCCAGAACGTGGCAAACATACAGCGTACTAAGATAAGAAGAGATCAAAAGGAAATACCAACCAAACACTTAGTGCTGACCTTTGCTTCAAGAGCGATTTGCCGGAAACCATTCAAACTGGGTATTCAAAGACCTCTGTGAGGCCATATATTCCCAACGGCCCGCCGTTGCTTTCAATGTCAGAGATATGGCCACGGCTCCCAAAGCTGTCATGGGCCGGTAAACTTGTGCTCTGTTTGGAGTCGTGGGCCATGCGTCCGACAACTGCGATGCACCTGCATACTGTGTGAACTGTGGCGGTAATCATGCCGCGTACTCACGTTCCTGTTCTTTCTGGGAAAAAGAAAAACAGATGATCACTTTAATGATAAAAAAAAAACATTACATTTAAAGAAGCAAGGGGAGACTTGCCCATTTTACGGCCTCACATATGCTGATGCGGCGCGCCACGGGGAAGCGTCACACCAGCCCTCGCCACTCCTTCGGCCTGCGCAAGCGAGCCATTGGCTGTGGCGCCTGCCACCAAGGCGGCAGTAGTTGAGTCTACTCCGCTACTAATGAACAGAGACCAGAGACTCCAGGGTCCTCGGGTCTCAAGGCCTCACCTCACCAGGCGAGGCCCAAGCTTCGAAAAACCAGCTCGCATGAGCGGGCATCCAGTGCCTCCGAGGAGGCAATGGATACGGCGGCACCCCTGGTGCCAAAAGAGCGGCGCGGCTCTCTGGAGCGCGCCAAGAGAACTAAAAAGCTCATACAGGGCCTGATGATAGCCCTGTTACTTGAGCTCGACCTTTCAGCTAAACAAGTCACTCCCTAATGTACACACAGCACTACTTCTACTTCCAATATGGAAACACAAATTATACATTGGAACGTCAGAGGACTGCTTAAAACCTCGACGACGTCCGAGAGCTTTTATACAAACACTCACCTCAAGTGCTGTTTGTACAGGAAACACACCTAAAATCCTCCAATACAAATTTTTTATGTGCTTACGTCATATACCGAAAGGACCGAGATGATGCTGTGGCGTGATCCGATGGCATAGCCATTATCATTAATCAAGGAGTATCGTGTACACATTTACCACTTCAGACTTCCCTTGAGGCGGTGGCTGTTCGAGCGGGTACGTTTAAACAAACTCGTCACCATCTGCTCTTTGTACGTACCTCCACACCACCGTCTTGAAAAACGTGAATTTCAGTATTTGATAGACGAACTGCCTGAATTTTATTTGCTGCTTAGGGACCTAAATGCACAGTAGTGAACTGTGGGGCGATTCTCGCTGTGATGCACGAGGTCGTCTCATTGAACAATTTCTCTTCTCCTTCGGGCGCCTGTTTGTTTAATAGGAAAGAGCCAACATACTATAACGTTGCCAACAAAACTTACTCGTCTATAGACCTCAGCATTGTATCGCCTTCACTCCTACCCCTACTGAAATGGAAAATCATAAATAATCCATATGGAAGTGACCATTTTCCTGTAGTGTTGAGTTCACAAACAACATATGAATGTCCTCTACATGTTCCCAAATGCTGATAAACAAAGCAGACTGGGAACAGTTCCATAACACTACACTTTTAAGTTGGACAGAACATATGCAGGTTAAACATAGATGAAAGCTGTGCAGTACTTCACAGCTTTTCTAACTGACGCAGCAGCCAAGTGCATACCGCAAACATCTGGAATGCCCGGGCAAACGACACCGTCCCATGGTGGAACACAGAGTGTCGTAATGCACGAAGGAACAGAACAGAGCATGGAGGTTGCTTCGGAACTCACCAACAGCCGAAAATCTTGACACTTTCAAGAAATAAAGTCTCAAGGCAGGAGAACGCATCGGCAAGGCCAGAAGAGAAAGCTGGCAGAAGTTCTTGTCAGGATCAATTCATACACACAGGAGGCTAAAGTCTGGAACATGGTTGGTAGGGTAGCAGGAAGACAAGCACATTCACTCCCACTTGTTAACACACAAGGTAATAGGCTGGAAGATCAGGCGAACTTCCTCGGTGCATACTACAAGCAGGTGTCTAGCTCGTCAAACTATATTGAAGCCTCCAAAGATACCAGCAAGGATAGAAAAGCAGAAAACAGAATACAAGTGCACAAATTATGAGGCATACAACCAACCTTTCAACTAGCTTAGCTACAAACATCACTAAACACCTGCAGTAATTCTGCCCCAGGCTACGCCCGTGTCACTAGGAAATGTTGAAAAAACCTGCCGTGAAAAACGCAAAAAACTTTACTCTCCCTACACAATGCTATCTTGCTTTCTGGCACCATTCCTTCTTCCTGGAAAGAGGCTATTGTTATCCCTATTTTGAAACAGGGCAAGGACCCTTCCTTAGTTGCGAGTTATAGGCCCATTGCACTTACGAGCTGCCTTGTATTACATTTCCTCGAAATACACAATCTGCTCGACCGATTCCAGTGCGGCTTTCGAGAGGGTAGATCCGTCACTGAACATCTGGTGCGCATTGAGGCAGAGATCCGAGACGCTTTCGTCCACAAACAATACTTCCTCTCTGTGTTTCTCGATATCGAGAAGGCATACGACACAACATAGTGTCTTGGCATATTAAGAGACCTGTCTCACTTGGGTGTGCGGGGTAGAATGCTTTCCGGTAGAATGCTTTTCCAAATCAAGAGTTACTTGTCCATTTGGACATTCCGTGTCCGTGTGGGCAGTATTCTCTCCCAAACATTTTCTCCAAGAATTGGGAGTACCGCAAGGTGGTGTACTTAGTTGTGCACTTTTATTATCAAAATGAATTCCTTGCACCTGTCCATTTCCGCAACATGTGTGTTCTATTCCACATATGTCGATGACGTCCAGCTTGGCTTTAAGTCATGCAACCTAGCAATGTGTGAGCGGCAGGTTTCAGTAGGTTTAAACAAGATCTTCAAATGGGCAGAGGAAAACGGATTCCGGCTGAACCCAGAAAAAAGCACGTGTGCCTTGTTCTCCCGAAAGAGAGGCATGCACTCAGAATGACATTGAACTGAACGGTCAACGTCTGTCTGTCAATGCGGAGCAT
>WOVY01005946.1:0-177628 GCA_013436015.1 Rhipicephalus annulatus | reverse complement strand
CGTTAAGCAATACCCGAAATCGGTAGCGTCGACCCAACGAAGGCATAGATAAAGTCAGTGTTACGAAAACCTGGCAATAGGCAGCGCTGGCCACCCGATGAATGCAAATAATAAAGTTAAGGGTCCCAGCAGGAATCGAGCCCAAGCATTCTGCGTGGGCACTCAAGCATTCTACCACAAAGCTACGCCAGGCCTCGGAACTACTTTTGGAATAGACGCTAATCTTCGTGAATCGTCAATAGTGGTTGCGGTGCTGCCTACCTAATTTTATAAACATCACATATGCACTTTTTTCATAGAGCCGTCACGTCGGATTAACGTCAATTGTGGTGAGGTGCCATGTCGTGAAATTGATTTAGGTAGCAGTGTCCAAGGCCAGCATCTCGCGAGCATCAGCGCTTCTTATCAGCTTCTGTGTTGCTAAAACACTTTCCAGCTGAAATTGTGCAAACGGAAAGCTGTTGATATAGACATCTGCAATTCTTCAACATGTGTCTTTGCGTGCAACATTCGCACATATATTTGGTGTCATTTCATGACGTGTCGCTCAAAAAAAAAATCAACACGGTCACCTTCCCTCCGCGTTCTTCGCATAAAGTTGATTTCCAGATACGTGGGACTGCCGAATGTTATTCTTTATCGTACCACTGGAGGAAAAGCCGTTTCATAGAACTCGATATTTAATCTCGCAGTATAGTCTTGTAGTTGAGGTAGGGAACTCTGCCCATGCCATATGGGCCAGTCCAAATTATGTGGCACGGTTGCGCCTGCAGAGCTGGGCAAAGATACCTTGAAACTTACTTTGAGATACCTTGAAAACACTAAAACTATAGGTGTCAGCATGCCGAGTGGGTGGCGCCAGCTTGAGTAGCGCAAAAATTGGCACTGCATGCCGCAGTTACAAATGACGACGTCATCTTGACGTCACACAGATCACAAAGTTCGCGGTGTCATGACTTGACATGAGCGTTTGGTGGAAGGCCGGCTGGTAACGGTGGCAGGCCAGAACCACTCGGGGAGCAGAAAGAGTGAAAATCATGCAGGAAGTGCTAAACCAACATAGGTGCTCTGCCCAAGTGGAGTACCGGTTACAGTGTTCGGCTGCTAAACCAAGGTAGAGGGTTCTATCTTGACAGCGGCGGTTGCATTTATTGCAGACGAAATGCAAGGTCTCGTACTGTGCGATGTGAGCGCACGTGAAAGGACACTAGAAGGTCTTGAATTGCCGGAGCCCTCTTCTGCGTCGCGCCACACAATATTATCGTGATTTTGACGCGTGCAACCCTTCAAGAAACTTAGGCGCCCAAAGATTTTCGAGCTTGATGGTGAGTATCAATACACATACTGAAAAGAAGTAGAAGATAACCGCTTTCACCTTCAAGTCAACTTGGTGAAGGCTTAAGCGATACTGAGAGTTAAGTAGCATTCAACTCTGTTAGGGTGTGTCGCAACAGATATATTAGTCTAATTTGCGGGTAATAATGTCAGCCGTTCCCCTTCACGAAAACCTCGGAGCACACTACTAGCAGAGCACGAAGGGGCTTAGAAAAGCCATTAACGTTCGCCCGGTTATTTACGCGAACACTGATCATCCTTATTTCAAAATACCACACACACGTGCCTAGATTTGTGTTTCATCATTGCTTCCTATGAGAATTTCCGCTGTTGTTGTCTAACTGCTCTCGAGCGATAACTTGTTAAGAGCTTCCGAACTCTAGCGAAATACGTAGTCCATTTGAAAGCGAGGTGCAGTCCACCAAATTCGCATTACCCACGTGCCCGAGGCCTATCCGACTTGCTCATTTGTACTGCCATATAGGTACAAGTCAAAATGAAGAAGGTAGTGTCCTTCCTACCACCATGCTTTTTTACGCCACACGATTAAAGATTTTTACGTTTCTTGTTCGTGAACATTTTCAGTTGGGCTAGTCAGTGCTAAAGCGTTCGACTTCGTGGTACCCCTGTTACGGCGCTTTGCCTGCTCACCCGGAGGTGGAGGCTTCGATCCCGGCTGCGGTGAGGGAATTTTGATGGAAGCGAAATAGTAAAGGACACTGTTTTGCATGATGTCAGTGCAAATTAAAGAAGACCGAGAGCACTCAACTACGGCGTGTCCCAATGAAATTGCGGTTTTTGGACGTAAACCTCCATATAATATTATCAATTTTTTATCATTATTATATCAATATGATATCATTAGCAATAAAATTTTTTCTTACAGCTTTTTCCCAAAAGCTACCACTGAATGTATTCGTTGAGTGATGTAGCCGTTTCAAGCTCATCCATAGATATGTTTTTAAAAACACCTAGCACATATCCTCTCTCATATGCTGTATTTATTCAATGATTAACTTCTTGGTTCCGTTTTTTTGATGACTTCATTCCGTCCTTTAGTTTGTTACTTCTGATTATATTTGTTAACTATGTCCTGTTCTTGGAAGGATCGCTATTTTTTCATGTACTTTTTTTCCCGCTCCTGTAATGCCTTATGTAATGGCTACCACCAGTATTCGTACATAAATAAATAAATAAATAAATAAATAAATACTTATTGCCTGGGATCGCAGTAATACGTATATGTCTGGTGTGCACTAGAGTGCATGTTCTTCCCTAAATATTAAAAGAATTGTAAACTTGTAGTGCTCCTTAGGCTCTAGTCTATAGGTTTGTCAGAAGCCCAACACTATCCTGTCTCTCTACAGAGAATCATGCATTTCTGGAATATAGGCATCACGCGTAAAGCAATCGCTCAGCTATTGATACTCGCAAACGAAAGAGATAATGCAAGCCTGCTCTAAACACACTACCTAAGCACGCGCTGTCAAGTGTAGAGCTGCAGCATGTGGTGCGGGCTCATTTAGAGGAATCGGAGCTCGTTTTCTCGCCATTATTAACATCTCAGCAAAAGCGGTCAGACCTGTACAGCCTACATCCGCACCGTGACGCGGTGAAGGGACGCGTCTCAGGATCGATGGTTTCGCCCTTTATCTCGTTCCCCTTGCAAATACAGATATCATACTCAGCCTGCAGAAGACAGCCTCTGAAATCAGCGCTACACACCGTACAGGCATGTATGAATGCGAGAAATCTCTTAATCTCCATTCGCGCACATTCTTTCATGTACCGTCGACGTCATGAAAAGAACACGATATGCGTGCGTGCATAGACGCTCGAGATGAACGTGCTTCGGTGCCTCTTACCTGAACATATATTACTTTTCGCTCGAGCTCCTCAATGAATCCGTAGGCACTGCACTTTGTTCATTATGTCGTTCGCGTATTTTATGTTAACAGGGCCACCACCGCTTGTGGGTGTATAGCCACATCGATCTGCGATCGTTTCTCCTAACCCTCAAGTACTCGTTTTTTCCCAGAAATCCACTATTATCCGGGGATAAAAACACGCGTGCTATATCCATCTCGTTCAAGATTAAGACTGCAAACGTTTCCACGCCTTGCGTATTCTGGTGCTGGCGTTACGCGCATTGCCACATTGTTAACTCACCTTAAGATCGCTTATGGAATTACCTAGAGTGCTTTCGGGCTTTCAATATTCTCTGTAGACGTCGTTTACTCTTAGTCCTCGTCTATATTCTATGATGAAGTTCTTGCCACATGCTACTTTATGATCTTAGGCGAGTTCCTGCCCTCGGGCTAAGCGTTCACATGCGCGAAAAATCGTCTCGGTATTGGTACCACTCTACATAAAATCTGTGTATTTTTTGTTTGCTAGCCTACGCGACGTTCTTCACAGTGTCGTCACAGGATACGTGTGTGGGATGAACGGGGTGCATTAGTGTTTACTGCCGTTGCTAGTGCCAACAACCTCGAGAAACTGGTATAGCACAAGTCGTCTAGCAATAAAGACGGCATCTTCGTTGTCGTAGAACGCTCTTGCGACAACTGCTCCCACTTTGGCAAGTAATGGATAATGACTCTTGCTAGGATGTCTTCGCGTGCGTGAACGGTGTTTGGCAAGAAGTGGACACTATTTAACTTTTAGGGCGAATTACTACAACTATGCCATCCTCTCACAGTCATCTCGTTATTGCCCTTGTCCGTTATAAATAATTGTGCTTGCACTTTTGATGCTTTTTGTGGGTGTTTGCTCTACCCCGTTGGAAAGAGAGAGATAAATAGAGAGGAAAAGCAGGGAGGTTAACCAGGCTTGGCTCGGTTGGCTACCCTACACTTGGGGTGGGGGAAAAGGAGAATATTAGAACGGAAAGAGATAGAAACGAAGAGGAGTAAGAAAGAGAAGCATGAATAGTCAACTCGAGACTACACAGCATGGCCTCGCACTGTTCTTCACAAGCGGTCGTGAAGTTTGGTGGTCCTTAAAAGTACAAGAGGGCTTTCGTGGCTTTGCGCGTATGGGAAGCCGTCGGCCAAGGTCCCAGGATCTTCTCTTCTGTAAGCGGCCGTGAGTCCAGCTGACAGAGCTTGGCTTCCATATTACGTCGTTCGGTCTGGTATGCTGGGCAATGACATAGGATGTGCTCAAGCGTTTCCTCACAGGCGCAGATGTTGCATGCCGAAGTACTCGCCATGCCAAGGAGACGAGAGTAGGAATTCGTAAATGCCAAAGCCCAACATCATGCGACATAGTAAAGTTCGTGGGAGCCCGGATGGCAAACGAAGTTGCAAGTTTGGGTAGATCGAATACAGGTTGCGTGTTGGAGAAACCCTGCGTATTTAATTGTAGGAGAAATATACGGCGAGCAAGTGATTGTAGTAGCCTTGCAGCGTTCGTTCTCAAGAGTGGTATGGGCGTGCGCTGGTCTTGGTCATGAGGCAATTGAGCAGCTTCATCCGCGCGGTCATTTCCGACGATTCCGCAACGACTCGGCAACCACTGAAATACAATACTGTGACCTTCCGTGAGCGCTTCGTGGTAGTCGTGCCTTATCTGATATACTGATTGGTTCATGTAACCCGTGCAGCATCACAAACCGTAGTGACTGTAAGGCTGACCTGGAGTCGCAAAAGATGCCCATTGGTTGGTTGCTGGCGAAGAATGTACTTTACTGCACCTTGAAGTGCTGCGAGCTCTACTGCTGTCGACGTCGCGGTGTGAGAAAACTTGTTCTGAAGCAACATATTTCAGATGGAAACAACCACTGCTCCTGTAGAGCTGTTGGAATTAGTGGAGCCATCGGTGTAACATGTATGCGGTCGAAGTACCTTTCGTCCAACAGACGCAAAGTCAACTGCTTCAAACTAGCGTTGACATGCGTGCCTTCTTAAAGAGTCCAAGAACTGATAAGCGCACGTCAGGTTGACGAAGACTCCATGGCGCAGTTGCTGGATGCCTCGCAAGTTTGAAGCCAGGTGGTAGTATGTCCTGATGTTTTGTCACGATACCTCATAGTGAAGAATGGGCCTCCGAGCTGTCAAACACGCTAAATGATGTGACGGTAGCCGTGATAAATGCCGAATGTGCGCTCTCAGCGTCTCGACAATGATATGCGTTGTGACCGGTTGTTCTTGTGCAACAACAATAGCTGACACTGTCGATGAGCATCTTGGGAGGCCAAGGCCTGTCCGAAGTGCTTGGGCTTGTACGCTTTGCAGCACGGATGTTAGTCTTGCACGTGTTGGACAGGACAGGAAGGCTGTACCGGAGAGTTCCAAGAAGAGGGCTGCGTAAAGCTGCAACATGGAGTGCACGAATGGGCCCCATGATTTTCCGGCGACGAACTTGAATACATTTTCACTGCCAATGAGCTTATCTTCAGGTATGTGACATGTGGGCTACCTCGGTGGCAAAATGCATTTTCTACCAACGTGCTCAGGCAGGCAATATTGAGATTGAAATATTCGTACGATCTCCATGCGCCAGTGTATTGGCAGCGCAACTGTTCAATATAGGCACCAAACTCCACCTTATAGAGGAATAATGTGTCATAATCTCCACTTATTTGCTTCTAAAGCCTACTGAATTTGTGGTCACATAATTCGGAGGTTATGGGTATAGATTCTAAAGACACAAAGGGCAAAAGGCAGAATCTAGACACACCCCTTCCTTTGGCTTAATTTCGTAGTAAATAGATTTAGTTGTCTAATGAAAGCTAAAGCATACGATTTACGGCAAATAATAAGGCACCATGCAGGAGAGGCTGGTGAGGTCAGAAGAACAGTGCACGTTTTATATAAAAAAATCAGAGATAAACAAAAGTGAGCACCGATAAGAAGTGTAAAGCTTGCTTTAGCTAAGCTAGGAATAGATCCAACTAGTTCTTCTATCTTTGCGTAGTAGGAAAACGAATTCTACGTTTCTTGCAGAGCGTTAGTCTCAGAAACATACCCAGAACTCGGAAACATACCCAGCTGTGAACCATGACGCTATTTTTGGCTTGCTTACATTAACATTCATTGATTATCTACGCCACGGAGCTGGATTCAGTTCCGAGCACAATAAGTGTGACGTTTATTTTTCCTGTGGCCATATCATTCCTTGCGATGGGCAATGTTTATAACGCATTTACATCTCGAACACATTGCCCGACTCGCGTAAGACATACATAGCCTAAAGTGCACACAAGAACAGATTGTACAATGGTAACAAGCTTAATTAAAGGTCAAGAAACAAGATATCACTTTTCTCTGTTTTCTCCCCACCACGTTCGCTCTCAACCGCTAAGTCGAGAGTTTGGAGATCAAATTCCTGCTACTTTGACGTAATTTTGATAGAGGCAGAACACTGCAAGCTCGTGTACTCACCTTTACGCACATGTAAAGAAAAAATAAAGATAGTCAAAATTCCGAGAGCCGTCGTGTACGATGTCCCTCACAATGAGAGCGTGAATTTTTGACGGACAAGCAGTACAAACTATTATTATTATTATTATTATTATTATTAGTATTAGTATTATTATTATATTATTATTATTATTATTATTATTATTATTATTATTATTATTATTATTGTTATTAGTAGTAGTAGTAGTAGTAGTAGTAGCAGTACTACGAGTAGTCAGTATTGAGTAGTTCTCGGGGTGTTATTCCTGTCATCTTTCTTACGGTATATGCTTTGTGACACTTGAGCTCGCTAAGCAATGTACTAACTATTCCGCCATATAACACTGTAGGGGGGGGCTGTTTACATGCGACACCGAAAAAAAGCACTCTGAACAATTTTCAATTCTTAGAGGTGAAGCTCCTATGGGCCTAGACTTACTATCGCCCGCGTTCGTTACGCGGGGATTGGTGGATGTGAGGCTCATACGTAAGCCACCAAGAGAAAGTTTACCAATATACTAATACCACTCCTAACTGAACTGCGAGGGAACAATAAAGAAGACTTAGAAACATATGGACTTTATACTAATCGGTGGCTTCAACGTACACGTCATAGACCTTAGGGCCTAGCTTTGTCATTGAATCACGCTGTTCCCTGTAATGATAATTAAAAAATTGTTATAGTTCAAACTTGTGTGTATATAAATAAAAGAAACGTGCCCAGTGGAGGAAAAGGAGCTATTGTTGTGAATGAACAGTATAAACACCTGCAAGCACAAGCCTTTTACAGTACTCGGTGACTACGAAGTCGACATTATGGACCTTGGGACAGAGTTCTATCACTTTAAGTCGCTAAATTTACTAAATATGGGACAACGTTTGGCAGGCCTAGGTGAGGCACAAAAAAGGTTTAAAAGAAGAGTAATATCAATGAAGTTGTGAGAAAGCAATATAAAACACTGGCAAGCACAAACCCTTTATACTGGTCGGTGACTTCACCGTAGACACTGTGAGCTTTAAGACATAGCTTCGCCAACTTGTCATGATTCACTTCGGGGAGATGCGGGGATTAATAATTGTTCCTGCACTAAATACAAAATGCAATCTTGCCCAGTAATAAATGCTTCAAGTTCTCACTCATTTCGATGTCTATGATCGTAGAGCAACCACACACCGTGAGATGATTGATATGTGGGGTTTAATTTCTCAAAACCACCATATGATTATTATAAAGGCACACCGTGATATAGAATGACAAATGACGAGCGTCACGCAAAGAAATAAGAAAACAGCGGAGTAGATAAGAGATTAGGCAGTAGTAGCAGAGATCCAAGCTGACACTGAGAGGAAAAGTAGATCTGTGATAACAACATTACACTTATGAGTGAAAATCAGGGGGCTATCAGATATACCTAATAAATACCAATAACTTGGAAGCCTCGCAGAGGACAGCAAGGATTTGGACAAGCGACAAATTGAAGAAAAAAATTGCGCGTCTGTAATGAAATTCCCCAGTGAAGAGAGTGGGTTGGTTATCATTGCGAGGGGTTTTTAGCAGACACTAGATTGTCCATGATAACACATGTTTAGGCCTGTGTATAACGTAAACTCCGACACAACATGAGGGAGTATTACGGTAGTGTTGTAGCTCTTTAGTACAACTTTAAGCATGTGGATGACGTTTGCCACCCTTAACTTTTCATGCTAACCTATTTTGAATAACTAAAAGAGTCAGATCACATTGGACAGTTTCACAGGGCGCGTACATTGTTGAATAATATATAAATTTCCATTCGGTTCAAAACACTAGAAACGAGAACACATGAAGAGCGCAGTGGAAAAGTCGAACTCAATCCGTGCTCTCGCCTGTCACATGAAATGCGTCACGTTATACGTGATTTTAGATGCCTAATTTAAAAACACTAATAGCCTCCTTCCATAGTATTCTTTGCTCTAGTTAAGCTCGACTTGTTAAGCTCGACATGCAGCAGTAATATCTCGTCGGATATGCGCTTCGGCATATTCTATAAATCTTTACCAATGCCGAGGGTCTGTACGTGGCACTACTCATTGTTCTAATGAGCAAGCAGGAAAATAGCTCACAACCAAAAAGAATGATGTACAAGAAGTTAAACCGTTGATGTCTCATTCAAGGATTCATCTACGAAAACGTGGGGAAGCAGAGTGTGCGTAGAAAGAAGTGAAAAAAGAAACAAAAGTAGGAGGTGACCCTGATCTGGGACCAAGGTGTCTGGTATGCATCTTGTAATAGGCAGCGCAAATGGCCAGGACCCTACAAGGAATACTGCACACCACACAGCGCTTTATGACACTTAGTTTTAGTAGGAAAACACCGCTACTCAAACAATAACAAATCAGCATTTGCTCTCGCATTATTGATATTTACAGTATAGACATATGTACTTCTTCAAGGATTCCAAAAGACTGCAACAGAATACCCTGGGGTTGGCAAGTGTACACTCCTTTACTATGTAACAGAACTATTAAAGAAAGAAATTCCATCGTCATGTAGTGCTATTGAGGTGACGCTTACGCATAGGTTGCCTTCGTTTTTGATGCTGTACATAACAGTTTCTCAACGCCCACTTTTGTACACTGTGTCTGGTGTAATGGCCCAAGCACGTCGGTGGTCACCTGCTCTGATGTATACCTTGGTGGTGAAAGCTTATTTTGACTGTATTTTTTGCGTGAAAGCACTAGGTAGTAGCTGGCCAGCAGCTCTTTCCTATGCTCTGCTGTAAGAATTAAAATTGGGGATAACGCTGCAATGTGTAGTAGTCTCACATGCCCAAGTAGCGTGTTACAGGGTACATTCACCTGAGCACAGCGAGTAGCGAGAAAGATTAACTTATTGTTTCATCGTGCTCCCGTAGAGGATCTGAAAGGCGGCTTTAAAAGATGGCGAGTAGTAGAGATTTACTTCGTCAAGTGCCCTAGCGGTTCCAGATGCTCACAACTAAACAATCTGCTCTTTCAATAAGCCCGTTTAAAGAATTTTATTGATTTCCCTCATAGTTAATTGGATTTTATATTAAGTGAACTTATGCTCTGATACTGGTTATCTTCAATGAAAATGTAATCTGAGCCAGAAACACCCATTTCAAAGCAGTTCTAAATTTTAAACTTCTGAATATTTGGAAAACGGGAAGTGCTCAAAGAAAAGTGCTTGGAATGAAAACAGAAGCGTCCCTCGGACACTGCCAGATCCGACGTACCTGTCAGTCGACGTTATGCGAAGCATGCGGAGGGAAAGTGACCGTGTTGCCATTTTTTATTCAGTGACACGTCTTAAATTGACGCTAAATATATGTACAATTGTTGCACGCACAGACACATGTTGAAGTTGAACAGTTTCAGATTTTTATATAACCAGTTGTTTGCACTTGCATAACGATGCCAAATGGAACGTGCGCATTAGCAACACCAGAAGCGCATATGAAGTGCTGATGATCACGTGGAGGCCGGCTCTTGGCACTGGTACATAAATCAACATCAGCGCATGACAACTAATTACAATTGACGTTAACCTGACGTGACAGCTGTATCAAAGGAGTACACACGTGATGTTTATAAAATTGGGTAGGCAGCGCTGCAATCACGACTGATGTTTCGCGAAGATTTGCGTATATTTGAAAAGTAGTTCCGACACTTGGCATATCTCTGTGGTAAAATGCTTCATTGCTACGCATAATGCTTGAGTTCGATTCCAGGTGGGACTCTGACATTTATTCTTTGCATTCGTTGAGTTGACGCTACCCATCCCGGGTATTTCTTAATGCTCGTGCGTTGAAATTTCCCATGCGTGTTCTCGTCGTTCTCAAAAGATACCATGTGTAAATCACTTTAAATGAAAGAAAATTTACAGTTTTTGATGGTGTCCATACCTCTACTTCAGTCTGGCATTCAAATTTCCTTGCATTGATGTCGCCAAATCTTGTAGCTATCTGTCCAAGGCACTGGTCTCTACTAGGCGGAGCTGGATGGCGCATCGAGCGCGCGTGGTTGAAGCCACCGTAAGACGCCGTTGGTGTCCCGGAAGCCAGTACCATGAACAGTCGCCTGATGCGGGCGCGAGGACCGTTCTATTCGTTTTTTATAAAATGCCGGTCTGTAAAGCAGTAAACTTTACGACACGACCGGAAATATAATTGCGAAAACATTTTACGCATGAGTACCTCAAAATTATACTCCTGTTTATGCATTCTGCGAAGAAGTTGTGGTTGCTTACCGCCTGTTTTTTTATTGAGGCGTGTTGAAGTTGCTTGGTTTCTTGATATGCAGTTTCTCACAGCTCGAGGCCTCAAATATACAATAAGTAGGTCAGTAACGTAAACAGGCACAACTGGACGCCGTCTCCAAGAAGCAGACTTTGATGATTGATTGATATGTGTGGTTTAACGTCCAAAAACCACCAAATGATTATGAGAGACGCCGTGGTGGAGGGCTCCGGAAATTTCGACCACCTGGGGTTCTTTAACGTGTAACCAAATCTGAGCACACAGGCCTACAATAATTTCACCTCCATCGGAAATGCAGCGACCGCAACCGGGATTCGATCCCGCAACCTGCGGGTCAGCAGCCGAGCACCTTAGCCTCTAGACCACCACGGCAGGGCAAGAAGCACACTTTGCGGGGACCATTTTGCAGAGTCATGGTGTGACCCCTCGGTTCCAAAAACTCATCTTCGAAACGATGTAATCCCAACGTTGTTTTCTTTCCCAGATCACTCACAAACCACGAACATTTGCACTCATTCTTTTTTTTTGTAAAAAATTGCCATGACAATTTTTTACTTTAACCTGACTAAGGGGTAATTGTGACGTTGTACGTACGTAACAGAACTGCGCCATTCTCGAACAGCATCGCTTTGGCGTCTGCCATTTTTCGCATAGAGTGTCCTAACCAGTTAGTCACATTATTGTCCACAAATTTGCTCTATTTCCTGACGCGACTACCAAGTGATGCCTAATCGTAAGGCTTGTTGGATACACGCATACACTAGTTGTAGATCACAGCACCCCGCCTTTTCTGACGGCGTCGCTGCGGCGTGTGCCACTTTTAGTGTAGCGTAAAATGACCGCGAAAATGTTATAGTATAAAAACAAAACATAAAAACGGCAATCACAACAACTGCCACCAGCTAATATATCAATTACACGCCTAAAATGCCCAGATGACGCCAGCTTTTGGGACACCGATAGGACCTTCCAGTGGCTCCACAAGCGCCCACATGGGTGAGCGATGATGCGTCGTCCAGGCTTTTCAAATAGAGGTAAGTGACCCAAGCGAGGAAATATCTCAGTAACGGCACCTTAATCAGTCTGCGATGCATTTTCGATGTTTTATAATAATAATCACAGTGAACCTCGAAAAAATATACTCCCAATGCTGAAAAATCTACACCTGGATAAAAAAATATGTACTACACCTCTAGCTTGCTTTCATGAATTATCAACGCTTTTACGTACCAGAGAAATTGCGGCTAAATTTCTTATTGTGAGCTCTATCAACCGTCTCAATAGTTTCAAGGAAACAAGTGCAACTTTGAAAGCTGTAGCTCTTTTCTCTGATTTACTAAGCGACTTGTATCGTTACCCTATAGCTTTGCTGCTAGAAGCACGGCGCAACTTATACAAATGACGTGCGAGTTTCATCACTGTACTCATATAGTGAAGTTTTGAATTTCCCACATTTCACAATTTGAGAAGCGCGGCCTCTATATCAACCCTGATGAGCTTCTAGGGCCAGCTGGAATTGCACTTCATAAAAGAACAAAAAGAAAGAAAGAAATCAAGAAAGAAAGAAAGAGAAAAGAGGAAAAAGAGAAAGGAAAAAGAAGAAAAAAAAGAAAGAAAGAGAAATGTCAATGAATTGGCCAGAACTCTGCATTCACTTTTTTTTTCAAAGTTTTTACGAGTTTATGACCCCTAGCCTAAGCTTCAATGCAAATTATCTTGTTCATGGTGGCCTAATTATCAATGTGAAGAGAGGATGGTGAGCTGCACTAAATTATTCGATGTGAGTAACAGCAATATGTTGCTATATTAGAGTTCTAAGCTTCTTTAACAAACGTTTCAAGTGGAGTGCACATGGGTGACTTCTAATTTTTGTGAAAAGTTGATGAAGTTTTCAAGCATAGGACAAGCTCTTCTACTATATAGAGGGTAATATGATTTATAAAATCGTAGGAGCCGTTTTTTCGTGCAGAGAGAGAATGGTTTTATAAGAATAAGAGTTATAATGAAAACAGCGCCCGTTGACCCTGACATCTTATGCATTTATTTTATTTGTTTATTTGTATCGTCATGGCTTACAAGAAGCATTGTAGAGGGGACGGGCTGAAGTAAGTGAAAAAAATATAAGCAATATTTATACAAAGAATAGAGAGAGAACAAGAACTTTATCATAAAGAATAAATAGAACACTGTACGAAATAGAGCACAAAATGCAAAAAGCGACACATGCTTAAACATGAACTAGTTCATATAGAACCCATAAGTACCCAACTACGCAGCAATAACAGTGAACGACAACGCATACAAACCTAAAAATCGACTGGCGTACTTTCATGCCTAAATAGGGATGCAAAAAATGTTTACAAGGGAGGCTTGAAAAGATAAGTATATCAAGCTATAAAAGTGACAAAACAACAGCATCACATAGTAACTAGGCAAAACAATGAAATCTTGAAAAGAAAAAAGACCTAAAAGTAAATATGACATGCATTGGCAAGCAACCTCTGGCAGCAGTACATCTCCTGTCAAATATCGCAGATCTCACGTATACAGTTGAAATAGATTATGTGCGAAGCACCAATGAGGAAGGTTCTTATGACAGTTTAAAATCACCACAACGTTACGAGGCGCATGGATGTAGTACACAGTAAACACAAGTAGAAATACTATGTGCACTCGAGGTATCTTGGTAAGATGCAAGTATGTAGTTTATAGTCGCGTAACGATGGCACCACTAACGTTTGCAATACCAGTCCCAGCAGGGCTAAGCATGTAAAGTATGCCTTACATTACTTCCATATCATGATTATCATGTTCGCACCTGGTGTTTGTGTTCGTCGTCCATTCACGTCATGTTTTACCCAATTCGGTATATGTGAAGCTAGCGAAACGGCCTCAAACACTTCATTAGCATTGTATATAGTCATGTTTTACATGACACGCATGTCATCATAATCATGTCTGCACCAGTCACACTCCTTCGCCATCCATTCACGTCCCTTAATACCAAATGTGGTATCTGTGAAGCTAGCGAAACGGCCGCGAGCGCAACATGAGCGTATGGCGTGTAGTGATGACTTACATGGCATGGATGTCATGATTTCCACGTTAGGGCCTGCCACATATGTTCGCCATGCAGTCATGTAATACCATACAAGTTTTGCAATATGTCATGTGAACGAAACCACCACAAGAGCAGCCAATACCACGGCATGTAAATCATGACAGTCATGGCAGACATGTCATAATTTTTCATGTTATGACTAGGCACTTATGCTCGCTATACAGTGATGTTATGCCATGAAAACTTTTCTATAGATTCCATGATTGAAACCGGCCAGGAGAGCTAAAAGTCGTAGGCTGCTAGATAGACAGATATGCTCAATGTCGCTGAAGCTCGCCAAACATGCTTCGCATTTAAAAAGGAATACGGAAATTTAGTGCACCTGCTGGAACTCGTGGGGCAATGCTGCAGAGAAGCACGTCAGTGAGTAGCATACGAAAGGACTCAACACCTACAATTTGACCATTTTTTTTGTAATGCCAAGGGTATAGTAAAGAAATGTACGCCTTCCTAAGGAGAGAGAAACAATCACTTCAAAGAATGCGCTGTACGGAAAGTGCGGCCGTTATCACGCACTATTGACTGAAGGGAAGTACGGCGACGAAGCGCCTTTTTTTAGGCAAGGGTCCATTCGCCCTGGCGTATATGTGTACGTACCTGTACACTGCCACATGGCTACAGAAACTCAGCCTATAGTGAATATTCGTCTAATTATCAAGAGCCAACACTCGTGTTTAATTCCGTGTTCAATTTTTTCTTTTTATTCTGTCACCCCGTTGCATAACTGTGAAACCAAACTAAAGTCAATTGTAGGTTGAATACCTTATATTCAAAACACTCTTGAAAACATCAACGGCTGTCTGGCAACGCTGCCCACGGTCTTTCGTGACCATCGTTCGTGACGCGCGTGAAGGTAAGGAACAATCGAGTTGAGAGGTGAAGCAACAATGCCACTTCCAGGAACTGTACAGTCAGGAAAAAAGGGCCTGAACGAGCGGCACTAATTCAGCGAAAATGACAGAGAGTGAGAAGAGGTAGACAAGCCGAGTTAGTAGGTCATGGAAACTTCATGTTGCAAAGCGTTCTAGAGTAACTTTTCTCGCCCTTAAACGGTCGGTCACCTTTCATCCTCCAGCCAAAGCTTCAAATTACTTAGCGCACTTATCTTTACTATTTAGCCTAGAAGAATAACTGCTGCAGTCTACTATTTTTAAATGCCATCGAAATTGTGCTTGTTCCTTTTATTCGAGACTATACACAATGAAGCGGTGATTAAGCGTACTGAAATCAAGAAATGTACCCGTACAAAAACGATCCATGCTCCAGAAGTTTAGACACCGACACAAACCTGATGTCGCAGTCCCTAATTCACTAATTGCAACTCGTGAGCACTGCTTAATTAATTGGCTGCGAGATGCAGCTGAAAGTGTGACCTCCTTCTACCGTCACCCCGACAAGTTCATCGCTCAGTGAAATTGACTTCTGCAACCCGGTAAAAACTCCGACCGCTTCGATGCAGACGTGTGCCGTACGTATTGAAGCGACGCACAATGCGATAGTGACAAGTGGTGGTTTTGGAAGTTCTAATAAAAAAACCCTTACAATTTAGAACGCGCAGCAGGCTGCTGATGAGCATCTCGTTAGGCCGTCGCCTCTTACCCAACGTTTATCATTCAGCTGCTTTTAGAGTCACTGCCTTCGGCTACACTCATTATAGAGTATAATCCGCGTTCGCGTGTATTGCGTAGTTTACCACACAGTAATCCAAGTGGTCAACATTGCTCGTTTTTCTGCGTGGCGTTGCTGTGACATATCTCTTCATTACTACAGAGCCTCATTATTAAACATGCGCGTTTATCGTCTACTACGGAGATAACTTGATGAAGAGGAGAAGACTAGAGCGTGGACTTGATGTGGACAGCTCTATTCCAGGAACTTGATTCTCGGGAAACTATAAAAAGACGAGGATTCGGAGAACTTAATACAACTAGCGCTTAGATATAATTGGAGTTAAACATTTTAATGCCACAGGCTTTGAACAGCTTGTTGTGAAAAAAATTACGTCGATATCGGGGATTGACAGTTTAAGATAAGCAGCGAATAAATAAGCAATAAAAAAACTTGGGTTACAGATCGAATTGAGTATAGGCCTGCTGGCTTGTGTGTAGACATTCTACCACACAGCGAGGCCATCTTTATCTGAGAAAGAAAACTTTGTACAAGTGCCATGCATTGGGAGAAGTCACCTCTTAACCCTCTAAATCTTGCGTGACAGTAGGTTAGACTTGCACCATGCGTGAAAACATGAATTGCTCAACAAGTGGATGATTTAAAACCTCACTGAATGCAAAATAATCCAGCATAAGTAATTATCAGCAACATGCAAAGAATCAACAAAGCGCACGCAGGTTCGTGTGGTGCCTTACGAATGCGTATAGACGTCAGATTCTGCCCAGGCGCCGCTGCGAAAAACGCCGCCACCAGCGCCATCCTCACCGCGCTTGCCGTAGCTGGGTATGAAAATGAGACATCCTCAAGGGATGAGAATATATCCTCCTCCTTCATTGGAGCTGATGCGTGGTTTTCCTGAAAATTAAGGGCCTAGCAAGCTTTAACGTCTAATTCAGTTTCACTTCAGAAAAGTAGGAAGCTCATCAAAGGAACGACGAATGCCAGTAGACGTTTGAGTTATTTCAGGCTTGCTGCAACTCGCAATTCGAGTACAGGCGTGCATTAAATCACATTGAGTTCGAAGCAAGCACTCCGACTGTGCATTTTGTAACGCCTAAATGCGTTACATTAGAAGCGTACACATGATGCCAAAGCAATGACGTACGTACGCGAGCAATGTATCTTAGTATCAGTGGTAGGGAATTTGTTTTGCAAGATGGTGCCGCTGAATTTCGCATTTGCAGTTGCATTATTCACGCATCTCTCACCTCCAGTGCGTTAAACAGTTTTATTACGCATCCTCGAATGTACTGTTGACGACTGTCTTCCTTTTGTATATACTGCGAATGGAAATACATGCTTGTCCACCTTCTCAGTGTACAACGAAGAGGCAAAACTGAGGCCTCTGAGATTCGGCAATTGCGGAGATTACGCCAAGAAAAGCTTGATAGTGGTCACGATTAGCATTTGGCAATTAACCTGGTCGACGTACATGTTAGCATTTGCTATAGCTAAAGTCGGAACTCAGAGCCGTCAAAGCCTTCGTGCGTCATGCCGTGTGGTAGCGACCACATCAGATTATTGGTGGTGGTGGCGTGTGCGATGCTCATTACGCACGTCACCAGTCTGTGTTTAACGCAACGCGTGCCGTGATCGAAGGCGCTGTTGAGCTTCATCCTCAAAGTTACCACGGTTCTCGTCAAGGCTGCTCGAAACAATAACAGGAGAGCTACATTATCACATTTTCTCGTGCGACTAGCTGTAGAAAACGCGAGTAAATCGCTGACCTAGCACGTTCGCAACGGCCCGTATCCAGTGCTCTCACCTGTTCTGCTTCGCGACAGCTATGGGAATCGGCAAAACTGAAATCCTTCACGTCCGTGCTATTGACAACGCAACAGTATAGTGTCGACAGACCTCTGTGCTTGTAGGGCGTGGAGCTGTTGCGTCCTGGCTAGTTAACAAGCAAGCACTTCATGGCGGTTGTATTACGTGCATGACGAGCGGAGAGGAATTCGTAGCTCTTTTTCTAAGTATTCGACGCGCAAAAACACCTATTACTTAGCTAAGTTGTTGTTTCACACCCATTAGTTGCAACTGGTTGCGCAGCAAACTGTGCAAGGAAGGCGGGCTTTGCAATGCCCAAAAGTGCGCCGACAGGTGGTGCTACGTGCCTACAAAACTCCACAATCTGACATCTGTAGTGGTCACTTCACCAATTCGCAAAAGAAGTATGATAGCGTTGCAAGCACTTAGCAACTGTTCTTGCAGTACTAGACAAGGTTAGTCTGAAACTGGCCAACATTATACATGCAAAGGACGTTCCTTTAAATGTGGCACGGCGGAGGAGGGCACCGACAATCGAAATAGGCAAGTGGCTGAAAAGGATGTCGCTTTCTTCTCTTGAGAGGGACGATCAAGCATTCTGCAAGTTTCGTGAATAATATATTTATTTATTTATTTCTGTTACCTCAATGACCCCGGTTATAGGGGTTTACTTGTGGGGTGGTTGAAAAAATAACATAACAAATCTCTGACAACTTCTTCGAAAAGTACTGAGCTGGAGTGGAGCACGGTACCGGCAGGGAGAACGTTCCAGTCTTAAGGCATCAGCACGAAAAAGGACAATGAGTGAGCTATGGTCCGAGCATGAGGCGGGTGAACGGCTTTGGTGTGGTTGAGTCTGCTAGAATGGCGATAAGCTAGTATGATCCGAGACCTAAGAGGGGTAGCATGATAAAATTTATGCAAAAGACAAAGGTGGGCGATTTCGCAACGAACACCAAGATTGAGAATGTTAATACGAAATTTTAGCTCTGTAATGCTGCTTTTATATTAGTAATCATAGAGAATAAACATCGTCGCACGATTCTAAAAAGATTCTAGTGTTTTCATCAGGTTACATTGATTGGGATCCCTTATGGCACAAGTATATTCGAACTTCGGTCGCAGTAGAGTGTTATATGCTAATAGTTTTACGGAAGAGGGCGCTAGGCGCAAGTTTCAGCCTAGGTAGCCAAGTACTCGGTTAGTTTTGTTAGACATATTGGTGACGTGGGGCAACCAAGAGAGATTAGCGGTGAGTTCATTGCTGAGGTATGTATAGGAAGTAACAGACTGAAGAATGGAGTTACAAAGAAGGTATTAAATTGTATGATAGTCTTTCCTGTGGTGAAATGAGAGAAGATATGTCTTATTGACGATTAGGGAGATGAGCCAGTTTGAGCCTCAGTTATTTACGTGGTTTAGGTCCGATTGAAGTGCTATAATGTCGTTATTGTCGCGAATCGACTGATAGATGACGCAGTCGTCCGCGAAAATTCTGATGTTAGATGAAATACTAGTAGGTAGGACGTTGATATATGTAAGAAAGAGTAGAGGGGCCAAGTACAGACCTTTGAAAATCCCTGACCTAACGGGAGATGACGGAGAAGAATCAGTGTTTACAAAGACAAATTGTTGTCTGTAAGTCAAAAAATGTTGAATTCAATCTAGTACAAGTGGTTGAAGGGTCAGGCGCGACAGCTTAAGAAAAAAGTCTTTTATGCGGAACCTTGTCAAAGGCCTTCTCAAAATCCAGAAATAAGTCTACTGGTTCGTTGACATCTATGGCGGAGCTAATGTCATTAATAAATAATGCTAACTGCGTTTCACAAGAAAGTCTTTTTTGGAAACCATGCTATATGTGCTCTATGTGGCGGGCCTCTGCAAGCCCCATTGACCGGCAGATAACGTACACTACTGTTTTATTCCATCCGGACTGGCAATGAATCGCTAAGCTCAGATATCGCAATATTATTGAAATTTCTGCGTTTTTTGTTTTTTTCGGGGAAACGGGTTTCTGAACAGGATCATTCGGCTAAGGCATGCCGGTCTTTGCTGACGTGCTTCTTCATACAATCAGAGCTTCTTTTATTATCTGAGCAAAAGTCATTGACACTGTTATGATTCACAAAAGCAGTTGCAGTTATATTAACTTTGTAGTTGGCTGGAAATAACGCACATTTGACTTGTACATTCAAGTAATCGTTAATCTACCAGTACTGCAGAAAAAGTAACGAGAATGAGCAGAACTTCTGTTTATCCTAGCCTTTATTTCACAGCCAAAACAAGTTGAGGCCAAATATAGTACGGCGGTGGTTCCAAAAGCTTTACTCAGGTAATGGGATGAAGGATAATAAGGGGGTGATGCCGCACGGAAAGCCTCGTGGACGACCCTTTTGATTGGGATACGAAAGGTTCTCTCCGTTCTCGCTTACTGCGCTGAACTCACGAAGCCAGCTACCTGTGATTGCTGCCGCCAACGCCCGACTTTCTTCTCGTCGGGAAAAAGAGCCGGTGAGTAAGCGCCATTCGTGGGGGAAACAAAGAGAATCTTTGATTGCGGTCCTGGAAACGACGAGGAACCATTCGTGTATAGCTGCATGGTGACGCAAACATATGTGTATACTCGCGAGATGTCTGGCCATGATTGGAATCTTTTGTACCTGCTTCTCTAGACAGACAAACCGGAACTACTCTACGATTACGGAAGCTGTGGGTGGGTGGTCGATCCAGATGTGTTCGGCACTTCTCCCACACCCATCAACACTATTATCACCACTCTGACGAAACGCATGCGGCCTCGCGGCAAAAATAATGAGAATTGCTCCACAGCAAGGAAGGAACATACGTTTTGTCATCTGAAGATACCTTTTTCACGCTGTTAATCCGGAATTTCGGGCAAGCAAAGCATTGTCGACTTTTGTAGAAGCCCTCAACAGGGCTGACCGTAACCATTTTGCTTTCTGCACGACACGACGAAACAAATAATTTGGCTCTGGAGGTGCTTACTTAGGCTCGCATGACACCTCGAAATTTTTATATACTATCTCTACGAAAGCCTCAATAGAGGCTGCTGCTAAGAGAACAAAAGATTGAAGTGCCGCCTCTGGGTTATCAGTTGCTTTGTACATATATCTAATCTCCTGAAAGAATAAGCGAACAAATGTTGACACTGTAATGTGAAACGATCATATATATAGAGAGAATTATTTTAATGGTAAGCTGGAGAGGTTTGTCTGGTTTTTCACCTGAAAGGCTACTCCGATTGCCGGGTGATGACAGTAATATATAAAATGATAAACACACAACACATACAGTTACATACTCGCATAACAGTCACATAACACATAAAGTCACTATCACGCACTGCACAATTTACAACGTTTCGTTCAAGCTTGTGGCCCGTAAGAACGTCAGTAGCGTTTTGGGAAGTCTAACGCACTGGAGATGTTCTGCCATGGGCCTAAAATATTTGTCAACTCCAAGTTTGTGTCCTGTTGTATTTTTAAGGCCATTTTCAGAGACTATTTCTCTGATGCGTATTCCGTACGCTCATCGAGGACATGATTGATGTCTTCAATGACGTTACATTGGGCCCAAAATGCTGAATCGGACAGTCCAATTTTATTTCTGAAGTAGTTCGGATATACTACGTTTATTCAAATGCGGTGTAAACACGTTTTCATCTTACCTGTTGAAATTTCGTGGCATCCGGAAGTCACACGATGCATTAACCTTGACAAGGGCCTATACTGCTGCCTAGGGTTTGTCCAGAGGGATCGTTGGCGGCGCCAGGCTTGTGCCGAAGCTAGCGTTGCTGCGTCTTGCCCCGAGAAAGGTATCTTGACAATTTTTGCTGATGTGTCATGTCCAGCTTAGGTAGCGTCATGAGCCCAGACATTACCTTCTATTCCGCAGGGGGCAAGTATCCACTGCAGAACAATACAATGATGGAGGTCACAGGCTTTCTTGCATAGACATTTGATGTACATGACAAGTTGGTCCTGTGTGCATGGAGACCTCAGCGACTGCAGCGCTGCCCTTGAGGCGGTGAAGTTGACCCAGGACTCGGCTGTCTGGTCCGCGATGTAATTATTTGCAGCCCGCAATGCAGCCTGTTCTTCAGGGGCTGTAAATGAGGTGGAGTGACTGAGAGTGCCAGAGAGGGTGACATTGGCAGATAGAATCCAGACGACAATGGCGGATGATGTAGACTTAACAGAGCCGTCAGCGTAAATATGACGATGATATCTGTAGCAGTTTTCCAAATGCTCTAGAGTGAAACGTCTGAGTGCTGGTCCGGGTGTGCGTCTCTTGCTCTTGAACCCAGGCACAAAGGCGACTATAGTCTACAAAAGGAGTTTTCCGCGAAGGTTCTGCATGCATTGATCCTCTCTGATAGTGTAGCGGGAGGTGGCTTCACACAGGACTACTGTCTGAAGCAAGCGGATGATCTGGCGCTGTGGTGGCATAACGCAAGTGGACTCGAAGAATCTTCTGCTGCAGAAGAGCAGGAGCTGAAAGGCGCTTTGTTTCAACAAGGGTTCCGAATTCTTGATGTGTTCGTTTGTAGGCCAAGACACACCCTCTGGGCTTGTGCCTGGACTGCAGTCAGTGCCTTCATGTTCGTTCGAGAAATTCCATGTATCGCAGGAATGCTGTAAAGTAGAAGGCCTTCGCAGAGAGCGGTGTACATTCGTGACATAGCATTAACAGTACAGCCCCCGGCATTGGCTGATAGCAAGCGAAAGATGCTCGCGTATGACGCAAGTTTTTCCTTTATTATCTGAATGTGGGGAGTCCACGTCATTAGCCGGTCGACTGTTACTCCCAAAAACTTATGATTTGTCACGTACCGAATGGGAATGAGCTACCTTTATTTTGTAGCGTGAGACATGACAACTCGTAAATGCAATGGCGGCCCACTTTTCTGGTGGCATCGGTAAACCTCGTTCCAGCAAGAATATTTTGATTGAAATGACAGCTTTCTGCAATCTTGTTTGTAAAACAAGGCTGTAGCGACCACTGCTCCATATACAAATATCATCTGCGTAAAGTGAGATTTCTGCTGATGCAGAGTTGCGCTTCTCTAGTCTGATGAGAGAGATGTTGAATCAAGTCGGACTGAGGACACCACCCTGGGGAAATCCTTGATGCACTGTGTGTTGAGTTGTGTCACCTTCTTTTGTGGACATGTAGACTGTCCTGTCTCTGAGGTAGTTCAGAATCCAGCGGTACATACGACCTCTTACTTAATGACCTCAGAGCGTGTAGGATAGACTCATGAGTAAAGTTATCTAATGCTCCCTTGACGTTGAGGAATACACTGATAGTGATGTTGCCGAATGCTTTATTCAACTTCACGCAGTTGATGAGATAGATTACATTGTCAATGCTGCTGTGACCTTTCCTAAATCCAGACATTTGTTGGGGGTATGCATTCTTGTTCATAAGAAACCACTCCAGGCGTATCGAAACCATCTTCTCCATCAGCTTTCCTACGCAGCTGAGAAGAGCAATGGGGCGATGGGAGTTGTGTTCTGCGGGAAGTTTGCCAGGATTTAGAATAGGAATAGCACGAGCTCATTTCCAGGAAGGTTCAACACGGCCACTCTCCCAGCTGGTACTGATTATGGCAAGTAGATGCATCTTTGCCTTGTCACCTAAATGAGTTAACGCAGCGTGGCTGACGCAATCAGGTACAGGAGATGACGCCCTGTTCTTCATTGCCAAAGCAGCAAGAAGTTCCATGATAGTAAAAGGTTCATCTATCTCAATGGTGCATGGTGGCGTTGAAACTTGTCATGATGCTCGAGGTAACGTTGCTAGAGCCGCAACACTCATCTGAGAGCAGAAAGCCTCCATCATGTCCAACTCGCGGCTGTTATGATACAAAACAACTGAGCTGAAAAGATGCAGTTGGGTCGGTGGGGTTTTCAGGCTACGAACAATACTCCATATTCTTGACAGCGGCTTTCTTGGGTCTAGTTCTGAACAAGAGCCACCTTTGCCTCGTATCTAGCTTGTGCAGGTGGTGCTTAATTCGCTTTTGCATTTGCTCGGCCTCACGAGTGTCATCTGCAGACAACGTCCCACGAGCACGTCTTTCAGATCGGCGACGAATAGCCTGCGGCCTCTTATACTCCACGTCGACCATTGATTGAGTTTGAGGTGGTTCTACATGGTTGGTGCTGCTTTGTTTTGCTCGATTCAGAGCAGCCACGAATTCCTCATACGTCATTTCAATTGGCTCTGCGCCTTCGACTGCAACATTATATGCATTCCAGTCAGTGAAAGCAATCCTCCTTCACTTTGTGTTTGGTGTAGGATAGCCCAATGAGATATAGGTGGGCACGTGGTCACTCCCATGACTTTCGATATAAGCAAACTAGGTCACCGTCGACATAAGGCTGGTGGAGGTCATGGTGACGTTCAGAACGCTGCATCAGTCGTTCTTAAGGAAGGTTGGCTGCCCATAAATAATAATCACCAGGTTGTTTCAATGTGCGATGCCAAAAAGGCGTCTACGGTGCACGGAAGTCCTCTGCCACCCCAGGTTAGGTGATGTGCATTAAGTCTCCGGTTAGTATGTGAGGTCCAGGTGTCCCATCTAGTATGTCCTGCAGTCTGTCCACATCGAATGTGGTTCAAGGTGGTATGTATGCCACAACAACCGCAAATACCAAAGTGTCTATCTTCACTGTCATGCCAGCATATTCATTTGGTGCGTCAGCTGATATGTGGTGAACATTGAAAGTTGAATCGTTGCGAACAGCTAAAAGAACTCTACTGACATGCGTTCCTGTTGATGAGACTGTGATGGTGTATCATGAAAGACGCATGCTGGTGCGCACTGGGGGACTCCGACACGGCGATCACCGGAAAGTGGTGCTTGTATACAAATTGTCTAAAGTCGGAAAGACGACAACGGAGACTGCAGGCATTCCATTGAAATGTGGTTGCCTTTTTTCTAATGTTCTTCACACTTGGTGGTTGGGCTGTTAACGCCATTGTGCCAGAACAGGAGACAGAAAATCAAGCAGTGTCAATATCGACTTAGCTACTGGGGGGAGACAGCGGAGCGAGGAAGCTGCGTACAGCGTCAACAAATGCAGATAGCAATGAGTATGTGTTTCCATTGTCTTGTCGTGCGCTGTACTCGCGTGGTCCACGCCAAGAAGTTGGGGCCCGTGACTCGTTCGACTGGCCATACGTTCGCTTTTGAGCAGTTCGTGTGGAAGGGGCTGGGTCTGGTTGACGTGTCGGTAGAGATGGCTACTCAGTTGTGTCATGGACACGTGGTGGATTTGCTGATGTTTGTTTGTCTACTGTGGGTACCATTTCGAGGTTCTTGTTGATAGCGTACCACATCCATTGCCATTTGGTACCCAACGTTGTTTTCCACCTTGTAGTGGTGGATGCACTTTTCTTTGCGCCGAATGGGGCAGTGAGTGGGCGTAGATTCATGTTTTTTCTTGCAGTTATAGTACTGTGGCTCCTCATGTTCTTAAGCAGATTGATCGTGGTTGCCACTGCAGCGAGAAAACCATGCCTATAGCCCGCAGGCCCCAGCAACATGGCAAAAACTGTGAAACTTAGTGCACTGTCTCGGAGCCTCAATGTACTTGCACACTCGGTATCGTGTATTTCCTAAGATTACGTGTTCACGAGCGCTTTTCGTGACAAACACAAGGCGGACGTTTTTTGACGCTCCCAGCCGCCTCACAGACCTGACGGGAGCTCATTGAAGAAGGGCAGCGAGGACGTATGCTTGATCAAGGTCTACTGGGACTCCCTTAATGACGCCTACTGCGCATTTGCTCGGTCTTGGCTCGTAGGATTGTACAGGTACTTCTGCAATGCTTGATATTTAAGGAGACGTTCGGAAGCGCCTGTATTAAGGGTGTCTACAGCCAGAAGATTCAGCCGTTCATTTGGCCGTACTTCCAGTACTCCATCTGGAGCTGCTTCTTCGAAGGCTGCTTTCAACGCAAGTAGTTTTAATCGCGTGATAACATGCTCTGGGGTTTTTGGTTTGAATATAATGGTCAAGTTCGGCTTGGGTGTGTTTTCTCTTTTCTGCTGGGAGAGGGTTAGGTGGCATGTGAGACATCTTCGATTCACGTCAGCGTTTGTTAGGTGGTACATCGACGTGTTTTTCCGTGCCATTGGAATAAGGCACGGTAGCATCCATGTACGTAATAGTGGCAGGGAATTCAGTCATGTCCGAAAAGTCATCATCTGGACCCTCAGGCTGATTGATGTCGAGGCAGGAGACGCGTTCCATGGGAGGGCCTTGGCCAGGTTGTAGCGAGAGATTTGCGAAATAAGGAGTATATATCTGACCTGTAGCCGTCGGAGGCTGCTGCCTTGAGCCAGGGGTTGTCCCGATGTTGATTGCCGCCACTTCCATTTGATGTGCTTGGTCTCGCGTGGTACCAGGCTGGAATCTCAGGAGGTTTTGGCGGGTGCGGTCGCTGGGGCACTGCATCCCTTGCTGTGGTCATGTCCGACGCTCAGAAATTTAGTGTGTGAGAGGAAGCGCACTGAGGCACATAAAATAAAACTACGCGAAGACGAACGAAGCAGGACAGCCGCCACGCAGGTTCCAAACAAAAACGATTATGATATTTGCTTTCGGTTAACATATAAGAAAACCATGCCCAAGCACTCCGTACCAAGTGGTTAACTATCGAAAACTGAAACGTGCGGCCCTAGTGTTTAGCAGTGGGTTCCACCCAACGCTGCACTGAAGCCTTTCACAATTGTATTGGTTGCATGTTCCTGCTTCTTCATTAAGTTTAGACACACGCTTATCTTGGGTTTACCATCGTGTTTATTTCACGTGCCGCAAATTCTCCTTCGCATCATCACCGGCATGGAGGAGTGTAATAAGCGGTCAAACGCGTTTCGCAATGTGTGAATCACAGCGGTTTGTTATCGAACCACAGACAGTCACTGACATCGAAGATGAAGCCAATGTGTCGCTGGAATAACCCCCGCTGAAAGTGGGTGTTCACCTCACTGAATACGCTCCCGCAACCATAACGTTGATGCCGCAACGCCGATCGTTCGGCGTGGCCCTGTCGCAAGCGTTTGTCATGGCGAGGTAAGGGCCTGTTCACACCAGTGGCAAGTCTACCTCACCGTTTGACGTTCTCAGGCCACCGTTCGTGGGCTATTTCCTACGCACACATCTGCCGTTACTTGCCATTCGAAGAATTGGTCTGAGATCCATTTTTGTGCTGTTCTCTGTTTGCCGCAGAGCGAAGTAGCGAATAAGCGACGGAAGAGTGACGTGGGTGGAACGCGTCATGCGCTCTCGGCTTTCCGCGTCCTCTGAGACTGCTGCGGGACATGTCGAGCTGCTTGATTATTCTTGCTCCACGGTTCTCACGCTATAATAAATGAATGCATGGTCCTTGAAGGGGAAAAGGAACCCAATCTCTGTCTGCCCATAGGGGACACGGCGCAGTGCCTTGTAAGGGATGGTCGAAGGGTGATAAAAAGAATGGTAGGAATATAATGAAGAGAGAGACAATCCGCACAGGGGTGACAGAAATAAAAAAGAGATAGGAGACATGTGGGACAAACGGTCGAAGTCGTACAAGGATGGGGCACCTGTTGGTGAGAGCTACACAGCGTCTGGAGATGATCGTACGGCGGGCCTGTCGGCGAGAACTATGCTGCCGTCGGAGATCATGGGCGACACAACCGCGAGCGCAGAATCCAGCAAGCGAGTCCCTTTCATGCTATATTTACGTGTTTTTCTCAGGCTTCGTTGTTATAGAACGCTTTAGCTTTTCCGTCATTAAAAAAAGTGCACCGTGAAACAGGTAAACGAAGTAATGTCAATCACGTGTCCCGAATCTCACACCTAGACAAGTGGCACCAACTATTCAGGGATAGAAACAACTAAGAAATCCGTTTGATATGCCCTCCGAGATTAGGAAGGTTCACTAAGCCTAACACAACGACTATTTGAGTAGGGTTCTCGAAAGCGGTGCTGAATCGATTCGAGTACTGTGTTGTAGAAGCTTAAGGACATAGGTCTGTAGCGATGGAAGTTTAAGTTTGGAACTCACAACTTACATAGCGCAATGGCGCCCGCTTGATAAATTTAGGGGGGGGGGGGTCGACAACTGCATTCGGAAGAGGGGCCAGGTTTCAGGAGTCTGAAATGCTTCGCCGGTGCAGCTGCCATTAACTATGAACAGCTATCCCGCAGACCACGCTGTTGTGGCAGACTTGCCGCTAGCGGGAGCGGGGCTTTAATTGGCGGCTTGATTTAGGACTGTTCCACCGCGCTACCCGCACAGCCGCAACGCAAGGGCCGGGACCCTTGCCGCACGCAAGTGGGGGACAAATAAGCCACTTGGCGACACTCTTTCACCCTCAGCTTAGGTGCGGCAGGTGTGCCGGCACGTAGAGGATCTGCCAGCACCAGCGCTTGCATTCCCGTCGTGATTTAGCGCATCTTGGAAGGCTGCCAGGTCATTGGTACGCAGTTTCTACTCGCATTCGGCCTCGCGGGCCTGTTTTTGTGCCCGGACTACACCATCAGCTCACTAAATGTAGCTCTCTGACATTTATATTGTCGGCGCTCTTCTATAGGTTGCCCGTGGCCTACCCATGGGGAAGCTTTCAGTAAAAACTGATGCCCGAATGCTCGGCGAGACGCAGCTGAGCTGCCGACGAGAGCGGACGCGTTTCGACGGCTCCGTGAATATCGGCTGAAGCATCGGCTCGCGCGACCATCGCCCCACCGGCGTTCCCCCACTCTCTGCGCCCTGGCTCAACGCAACGACGCCCAGCTCTCTGGCCCCCACCGGCTAAGGACAGACCTGCCGGACGCCCTGGACGAGGCCGTGGGGTCGCCCCCAAGCACTCTTCTTCCGGACACCATCGACGACCTGGACTAACCACCCTTGGTGCCGTTCACTTCAACATTGTGCGTGGGACGCTCGCCAGGACAGTTCCGGCGTCTCGCCGGTTGCATCTGGCAGCGGCAACGCTCCCGTGTTCTTCATGTGAACCAGTAACGATGGCTGCAGCGGAGCTTATGACGCAGCCATCACAACCATCATCCGCTCCGAAACGCAGTGCGAAACGCGTGGCTGACTCACAAATGGGAATAGATGATTTGTCTGCTTCAGCCACACCGGCAAGCAAGCGGGAGTGCCCCTCTCCGGCAGCTGTCGCCTCGCCTGGCACCGAGTCTAAGTACAAAGTCGTCGTAAAACCTCGTGAGTGCTTCGACGTATCAAAATTGTCAAATCGCCTCCTTCAGTCAGCCTTCGACACCTGCCTCAAAACCACCGCGTTTCAAGGTTTCTCCATTCACCATCCCACCAACAGCGTATCCGTATGGGTGCGTTCGCTAGCAGACGTTGACCGCCTCACCCACCTGCAAACTCTGCCAGTCACAGCTGATTGTACTGTACAGGTGCAAGCGTACTTGAGTTCCGGCTCGGACTTGCGTCGGTATGTGGTCTCTGGGGTTGACCCAGGGGAATCGCCGGAGGGCCTTATCACTGCTTTGACCTGCTCCACACACAAGATTGTAACAGCTCGTTATATGGGCCGTGGACGCACGTGCCTTGGTCACTCTCCAAGGGCCTCGAACGCCACCAAGCCGCATTACGTACTATTGATGCATCCTGAAATTTCATGTGTACAAGCCCGGTGTGGTACACTGGCTATCGGTGTTTTCGTACCGGTCACATGCGAGATTCTTGTCCCCAACCCGCAGACACCTCCATGGAGTCCGTCGAGACGCGCACGTACAAATGTGGGCTCTGCCAAACGGACGATCATGAAATAACGTCCAAAGATTGTCCAGTTAAACAGAAGGCTCTCAAAGCCCGTCGCCAACGCAAGCGCCGCCAGCGTTCGGTGACACAAGAAGAAAGGGACGCCGACATTCCGACTAGCAACCGGTTTTGAACTGTTGTCCCCCTCCGAAGAGGACACACCAGCGTTGGTAGAACCTGAAAATGCTTGCTATGAAGTCCCCACGTACAGGCGACCGCCGTCAAGCGGGGCCAAAAAACGTGTTCAGCAGCCTGCGAATACGCCTAAATTGAGCGTTACGGGTACAGACGATCTGGCGAAGCTGGACCAACAGATACAGCAGCTCCAAATGGAAGTCAAGCGCCTCGCTCAAACGCAGAACCCATCTCGCTCGACCCGCTGGACCAACTGCGATGCGCAGTACAGACGTGCCGTACGCTGCTTCTGTGCCTGAATTATCCTGCGCAAGCGCGTCAGCACCAGTCAATGATGACTCCGGCAGAGCTCCTCCACTTTGTTGCCCGGCAACTGCAAGAGCTTCAAAGGTGGTGCTCGCCAACCTTCCACCGCAATGACCACTCCTTGAAAGCAACGCGCCACCACTGTGTCCTGCAGTGGAACTGCCGGGGACTTGCAAATAAAGTTGGTGAGCTTCGCTATCGCCTTGGCGCTGGGGAAGCTCCCCCGTTGGTGCCTGCTTCTACAAGAAACGAATTCGCTTCCACGCATCCCTGGATTCACTGCGTATGATTCCCCAACATCCCTGATCGACGCTGCACAATGCGTTGGGACCTCCAGGCAAGGCTGCAGTGTATGTTGTGACTACATATCCTCAAACGCAGGTTCCCCTGCTGCAGTGGTTGTAACCAGTGGCAAGAAGTGGTGGCAGTGCTCGTTAGACTTCCGCGTACTGACGTGATTGTGGTTTCAGTTACGTGCGTCCGTATAGTGGCAGCGCTCCTCGACTGCGTTTTGGGGTGGCTGGCTCACCTGCGTCAAACCTATCCTGGTGCCCAGTACTAGTTGGGGGAGACTTCAATGCACCTCATCAGTCGTGGGGCTACCCTTCTTCCAGTGCTAGAGGCAACATCGTGCTAGACACATTTACAGACGCGCACTTTGTCCTTCTGAATGCCCCGGCTACTTCTACACGTCGGTGGGATCATCCCTGTGCTCCACCTTATGCGCCCGATCTCTCGTGGTGGTTGGGCATGTGTGACGTTTCGTGGGACCTAGAACCAGACTGCTGGGGGGAGTGATCACCATCCGTTGAAAATTGGTTTGGCCGCGTATAACCAGCGCCGCCTCCGACGTCGATGCTACACAACCAACTGGGACTTATTCCGCAATGAACTGAACGACTCGATTGCTGATACATCGTCTGATCCATTGCAGGTGTTAACCAGAGCTGTACAAGCCGCCCACGCAGTCAAGCTGGGTGGAGGAGAACCGACCACATCCAAATTTACATCTTCTGCGTCTGTGGGCAGCACGCCGTCGTGCAGAGCTGGCCTTAAACCGAGATCCGGCAGCCGCTGAGCTTCGTGATAACCTCAACAGACTCCACCGCTGCGGCGCGTCGCTGCGAGAAGCGTCTCGCCCGCGAACGGTGGATGGACTGGTGTGCGTCACTCGGTCCATCGTCTTCAACCGCCTCAATATGGCGAACGTTCCGGAGTATGGAACTAGGCACCCCGTACGCCGGACCCAGCGGCCAGTGCGTGTCTGTCTTCTGGATGCACGCCAAGCCAGTTCGCTCCAGGAATAGTTAAGGCTTTCTTCCCGGCCTACAACCTGGCCCCACCACAATTCGACTGTCCGTGTAACCTGCCTCCGGAGGTTGGCGTGACTCCCAGTCCGTCGGACATCGAAGGCATGCAAGCGCCATACACGATGGCGGAGCTCCAGGCAGCAATTGACCAGGCAAAAGTACGCAAGGCACCAGGACCAGATGGGATCTCCTATGAAGTGTTCAAGAACATGGATGGCCCTGCACTGCAGTGGCTGCTGGACACGCTTAACGCAGTCTGGACGACCGGAGGGCTGCCTGAATCGTGGAAGCATGCCGAAGTTGTGCCGATACCTAAGCCGGGAAAGCACCCGAACAGCCTCTCTAATCTTCGGCCGATTGCTCTAACGTGTACGTTGTGCAAGCTTCTTGAACGCATGTTGGCGTCGCGCATCTCCTGGTGGCTGGAAAAGCACGCCTGGTACCATCCGGCCCAGATTGGCTTTCGACCGCACCTGGGCACGGAAGATGGCCTAGATCATTTGACGTCCATGGTGCTTGTGGGAAGAAGATCAAGCAGCATTCGAACCCTTCTCGCCATGGACGTTCATAAGGCCTACGACAACGTCAGCCACTCTGCGATCAATCACATAATGCAATGGCTTCAACTTCCGCCTCGCGTCTGCGACTTTGTGGAGTCTTTTCTGGCACACCGTACCTTCTGCATCAGAGTAGGCAAGGAACGAACCGGACACTTTGTAATGAAGCGGGGTGTACCGCAGGGCTCGGTTCTAGCCCCGATACTCTTCAATATTGCCCTGTTGCCCCTCGCGTGGCAACTAGCACGCATTCCAGATGCCTTCTTCCTCCTGTATGCCGATGATTTGACTGTGTGGACACTACATCCAGACCTTCAACGCCAGCAGGAGGCACTCCAGAGTGCTCTCGACAAGGCGTCGGACTGGTGTGCGCGCATAGGACTGACACTATCTGCCACGAAGACTGCATTCATGTCTATCACCAACAGACGAGGTCGCCGTCGCCTCCTGCAGACGCCGATATGTTTGAGCCTAAATGGCCATACCCTCACCCCTGTATCCACTATACGTGTGCTCGGGGTCGAACTGGACGCATCTGGCTCTGCGAATGCGTGGGTTCGCTCTGCTCGCCGGAAGAGTGCTAATACCCTCCATCTCATTCGTCGCATCTCTCAAAAGACGGGGGGTGCCTGTTCTCGAATGGCCCGTATCTTGGTGCGATCAATCCTACAACCTCGGCTCGTTTATCAAGCTCAGTTTCAACGACTGACTTTGAGAGACTGGGACTTGCTCGAAAACCGCCAACCGAGATTCCATGAGGGCGATTACATGCCTTCCCCGTATGACACCTATCACGACCCTCCAGGCGGAAGCGCAGCTCAACACCATCGACGAAATTGTACACCAGCGTCGAGTCGCTCGCTACCTAAAGAGTCAAGCTGTTCCTGCGGCGGCAGCTCTAGCTCACTACTATGATTCAACGCTGCCACAGCCTGACGCACCCGTGGCAGAAGTTCCACCATGGCTCAAGGCACAGGCCAGTGACAACCGACCACTGACCCGCCTGCGACAATCCACCCGACAAGCGGCGCAGGAGGGCATCGTCACTACCACCGAGAACTCACTAGCGGTATACGTAGACGCAGCTATCGATAATTGCGTTCTGCACACCAGTCTCGTATGCCCCGCGCAACCTGAAATCCAACATATCTGCTCTTACGTAACAGAGGCAACCGTTCCCATCCGTATTAGCGGAGCTCACTGCTATACGGGACGGGTTAACAGTTATGATATCCAAAATGGATTCTTTGTCACACGATAAATTGCTTGTATATACGGACTCCACGCAGGCAGTTCGAGAGCTGCGAAAAGTGACCAGCTCCATCGATATAGCCTCCGATATACACCGACTGATTCACTCATGTGCCTGTCCTGTCCGCGTTCTGTGGACCCGCCGGTCTGCACCGGCTCAAGTGGAAGCAGATGCCGCTTGCCATCCAGCGACTGTTCAACACCCGCTGCCTCTACTTCGTTTGTCCCCGAAGGACAGCTTGCTCGTGCACAAAGAAACCCTCCGGCGCTCCACGCGTGCTCTCATTCCTCCGCGTGGATCCGACCTTCCCGGCGGCTTAACTCGCCGAGAGGAGGTTGCGCTCAGGAGGATTCGTGTGGGCGCCGCCTTGACTCCTGCAATCCGGGCTACATGGACATCTGGTGCACAGCCTCCCCCAACGACGTGCCCATTCTGCGTTGCCCCAGCCACAGAGGCAACGCTTGATCACCTATTGGGAACCTGCCCGGGCCTTCACCAGGCTCGCACTCGCCACCTACGCGGCCTTCACCACCACCCCGGCCGACCACCTGACTTGACGCGCTGGACGCACGGTCCACTGCATCGACAACTCCTGGCCTTCATACAGGAAACAAAACTTCTCCTTTTTATTTAACTGATGCCGTAGGGCATACTAGCGCCAATAAAAAAAAAAAAAAAAGAATGCTCGGCGCCACGGCTGCAACGTGATGGATGACGTCACTCACAACGCAGCTAATGGTGCTCGTTTTTGTATCGAACGCTAAAAACGACATAACTAATAGAATAGCCGATGAAGACTACTCGTGACACCGACGCCGAACAGTTCCAGAGGCGAAGCTCCTGATAGTCTAACCTTGTCACTAGTCATACTTAACTGAGAGAAGAAGAGACGAGAAAGAAAATATGGCAAAAGAAATGGATGACCATTTCTCATCTCGTTTTCAAGAAGACATTACTCAGCTGCTACTCTCCGAGTGCCGCTACTCTGCGATGGCCTGCTGCGCGCTTTTTGCCAACGATGAGGGCCTCTCTCAGTCTCCTGGAGAGTAACCGTACGTGGTGGATTGTTGGTGGGGCATGGACGGAGCAGAGCGGTGGGCGCGTTGAAGACGCTTGAGCTCGACTTCCTTGGCTCACGTCTTGTCGGTGTTAACCCTCGCACCCTCTGCATTCTCGAACGTGATCGGACGCACGGACGCATGCAGGGACGGACGGGCACACAAATGAATGGTTGGATTGATTGATACGTGAGGTTTAACGGCACGAACCCACCATATGATTATGAGAAACGCCATAGTAGAGGGGTCCGGAAGTTTCGACCACCTGGTGTTCTTTAACGTGCATCCAAACCTCAGCACATGAGCCTACGGCATTTCCGCCTCCATCGGAAATGCAGCCGCCGTAGCCGGGTTTCGATCCCATAACCTGTGGGTCTGCAGCCGAGTACCTTATCCCCTAGACCACCGCGGTGCCGCATGTATTAATAACGAATGCACACTTCGCTCCACTTATCATCATTCATTCCGTGCATATGCTGGGCTTTTTTCATTTATCCAAGCCGTATATACCTTTCACTGCAAAAGCACGATGATTACCAGAGATACTGTAGTGGAGGGCTTCACAAATTTCCACCACCCCGGGTTCTTAAACGAGCCCCTGAATTTCATGAGCGTGACCCCTCCTTCAAATATGTGGCCACCATGGCTAGAGTTTGATCTAAGGATAGGATCGTAGGTGTCGCAAGCGGAAACGTTGCAAGCGTTGCATCAAGGTGTTGCATCGCGAGTTTTGGAAAAGCTGCAAGCATATGCACGGAGTGAATGATGATGAGTGCGGCAAAGCGTCTGTCTGTCTGTCTGTCTGTCTGTCTGTCTGTCTGTCTGTCTGTCTGTCTGTCTGTCTGTCTGTCTGTTCGTCTGTCTGTCTGTCTGTCTGTCTGTCTGTCTGTCTGTCTGTCTGTCTGTCTGTCTGTCTGTCTGTCTGTCTGTCTGTCTGTCTGTCTCTGTCTGTCGGTCTTTGCGTCCGTCCATCAATTTTACGAAGTCGGCAACTACACGAAAACCACTAGTGCCATCTAATGATAATATTTTCAATGACATATACACACAACACCACTTATTGTTCATGAAGTAGAGGTGGATTCATACTACTATTACTACTACTACTACTACAGAGGAGGAAACGACCTACTTCCTTAGGAGCGTCGTCCCTAAAAATGGTATGCGTTACGCCGACTGTCTCAGTGCCTAAATATAATAAATGTCAAAAGGGGCTGAGCAGCGCACCAATGTTTTGTTGTCATCCTGAACCGTGTCGTGTCATGTCACCTTGATTCATTAATCACTCACAACTGGCTTACGTGATACAATAGCGGTGCACAGCAGAAAATGCCACATGAGTCAACAGATTAGGGCAGAATTATGAATATGCAGGATCACATGCCGCACTCTTTTTATCGAAGTGCTGAGTTTATTACGTTGGATTTTGCAAATGACCATACCAATAATAAAGGAAAGAAAGACAGGGTATCCGGCATTTATTACCCCTGCAGAAAATTACTAAATGTTTGTAAGACACTGAGAAAACATCTCAGACAACTGTTTCTTTTCCGCGTGCGCTAATAAACGGAGACGGAAGATTCATGACATCTTGAAGCGTGTTTCCTTCTGCATTTTAAAAATGCGTTAATATTGAACAGATAATTTTCGAATCAGACTACTTTAATGCTTTGAATACTCAGCCTTAGTTAAACGAAGAGCTCGAGCTAGAGCTGTGAGGCTCTAGAAACACCTCAGGAAAAGCAATGTTACACCAAGGGTAGATTGCTGTATTCCACAAAACTTCCAGCACAAAGTAATAAATATTCCAGGATCTCGGTCAGATAACATTTTAATGCGGTTTCTAAAGCCTTCTGAAGCCAAAGCTCTGATGATTCTCAATCTACCGCCCACACAAAAAAGATCAAAGCAATCTAATCTCAGGTTTAAGAACCACCCCTTTGACGCATTGAGGCTCAGCACTTCACCGGTCTGCCGCAATCATGACAACAGAAGATAGATCATCCTAATGTTCATGCTTAATATTCGGTAGCAGTGATTAAAGCAGCTTTGTACCCTAGTTCAGGTGTCTTCAGCATGCATGCTCACTTTAAATAAAAAAATGTTTCAAGTATACATAGCAAGGCAATAAATAATTCTGTATCACTCATCGGGTAGCGGGAGAACGTGAAAAAATATAATAGACATAAACGCGATCTGACAACCTCCCTTCTTTCCACCCGTATTTTGCACGAGAGCAAGCATTAATATTGAAGGTCGCGACAGGAGCACTTGTGCGGAGTACATAGGCATATCATCAGTCCATTATTTACTTTTTCCCTACTGCAGTCATCTTGGGATGTAGAACCATGGGACAAGAAGCAGGAATACACGAACACACACCAAATTGTCATTATGCGAAAGTAAGAGATACAACACCGATTCCAGTATTAGTAAGAAAACGAGGGGAAATAAATACAAAATTAGGAAAAAAAAAACATGGCTTAGATGCGTAGAAACCGATTGCCTTATGAATACAGTAGCACCGAGAATTTTCTGCATAGACAATGAACGTGCGCTTTTGCGAAGTGCTTTTTTGAACTATACTGAAAGGCAGTTTCCTAAAGCATTTCTATTTTTTTATAGAATGTGAATAGTGTAACGCATAGTTAAAAACACACTCGAATGATGTAAAAAAAGTCACAGCAAATCCACGGAAAGCATGATGATCAGTGGGGCGAAGCGTCCGTACATGCGTCCATCCAGCCGATTGTCTGTGTGTCCATCCATGCGCCCGTCCCTGCGTTCGTTTTTGCGTCCGTTCATTCATGCGCCCATTCATCCCTGCGTCCGTCATTGCACCTGTCTGTGTGTCCATTCGTCCATCTAGTGAACACTCCGAGTACCTCCATCTCGTGTCTTTTCATCATATATTCAGCATATAGTAATACCACCATCTTGCGAACATTCCAACGAATAAATGAGAGGTGGCACTTGCGCACATTCTTAGGGCATGTGCTTCATGTCTACATTACACCTTTCACCGCCTCTGGTTCGGGGCTATAAACTAGTTAACTATATTAATGGCACTGTGGCCCAACCCTCGCTAAACCTTGCTAAAACAAAGAAGGTTACGCCCAGTGAGTTCAACGTGCCAGTCTTTTCTGGTCGAAGAGTGCTCAAAGTGCGTCATTCTGTTACTTGTTTCTTTAGTAAGCATCAATTTAAGGGCAATTTTTAGTGGAGAGTGAGTCACCAATACTCGTTTCTAAGTTATTTCATCAGAAACCACTGTCTTTTAATTTATTACTAACGTGCACAGGTTTCGTCCTGAATTGAAAAAGGTTCGCGCATGCCGCTGCTCTAGTCCGGCCGTCAAGGTAGACACCTACTACTACTACTACTACTACTACTACTACTACTACTACTACTACTACTACTACTACTACTACTACTACTACTACTACTACTACTACTACTACTACATAGATCGCGGACGCACGACCCACGGCATAGGCAGCTTCGCCCTTAAAGAGTAGGAAGATGTGCACTAGAGAAAAAAAAATGGCAGCATATCCACGGAGTGAATGATGGAGAGTGGGGCGAAGCATCCGTCCGTCCATTCGTTCTTGCTTCCGTCCGTCTATGCGTGCGTTTGTGTAGCCGCCCGTGCGTCCATCCGCCCGTCCGTGCGTGCGTCTGTTCATACGTCCGCACGTTCATCTGTGCGTCTGTCCCTGCGTTCGTCCATGCATCCGCTCCTGCGTCCATCCATGCGTCCATTCGTCCATGCAGGCATCCATGCGTCCGTCCATGCATCCGTATGTGGGTCCGTTCGTCCACCTATTCAACACTCCAAGTACTACCATCTCGCATCTCTTCATCATATATTCCTCATATAGAAGCACCATCATCCAACAGACATTCCAAGGACTGAACGAGAGAAGGCACACGGACACTTTCTTATGGTTTGCGCTTCATGTCTACTTCCCACCTTTTACCACCTCGAGTTCATGGTATATACTAGTTCACTCTATTCATGGCACTGCTGCCCAACGCTCGCTAAACCTTTCTTAAACCAAGGAAGTTACACCAAGAGAGTATAACGTAGCAACCCTTACTTGTCAGATAGTGCTCAATGTGCATGGCAATGGCTGCTAAGGGGTAATGAGAGACAGGAGAATTCGGCTTTTAGTTAACGCGCACACTGCGATTTTTTTTATTGTTCAACAACGCACAGAAGAAATCTCCCACCGGCACCACCTTTGAGGTTAAAATCCAAGACTGGTTACACAATATGGTTACTACTACAACTACGAGGGACAAACGGGTGCTGCTTTAAGGAGCTTAGCCCCTAAAACAGCTAAACTGAAAGTCTCCTACCACCTCCGCAGAGCAGTCCTTTGTATCCTCAAAGTCTACAGCTCTTGTTCTGTTACTTTTCCTGCGTTCCGAGTGGATCGCGCACTGCTGCTTTAGCGCGGGTAATGCAGCCACGCGCTCCGCCACACTCATTTCACACGTGTGCTGCGAACCTTACAAGGAGGGTGTATCACTCGGTCAGCGGGCATAGTTAAAAACCATCTTCTTTCAACAGTAACGTGCGCTATGCTGTAACCGGGTAGGGCTTATGTCGGCAGGAGAAGTTCAACGTTGCTGAGGAAAGCGAGCTACCTGGCTGACTGTGTGACTAAACGAATAGCTTTGCTGATATTTTGGGCTGTTCACTCGGAAGACGGGAAAACCGTGCATACGGCTCGTGAAGTCATCAATCAATGCGCGCCAATTTGTGAAATATTAAGGGAGCCTGAATATGAGGAGGAGGTGCCACTGCTTTCTCGTGGTGCGCTTGAATGTAGAGTGAAAAGCCGAATGACGAAACCAGTGACACTCATGGCGGAACTTGAAGCAGTGGAAGATCGTCTAAAGTGGTAAAAACTATTTCGTGCTGTAGAATAGAAATTACTTAGAACTAGGACCTTTATTAGACGCACGCAACAGGAAGACCGTGCAAATTGTATAAGTGCAAGATATTTTAGTAGGGACATTCAAACACGCTAGGGCAGCGTAAACAGAAGTGATAACGGAAGCCAATCAAAGTTCTTACAGTCCTCATTACCGCACGGACATTCGAAACGAAAGCGCTCTGCGCTCCTAGCTTTTCAATACGTTGAAGTCTGTACATCGCACTTGAGGGTCGCCATCCGTCGATAATTGTGAAAGCAATTTAACCAGCAAGAGAGAGCGAACTACTTATCATCGACTTGTTCACAGTTTTAGTTAAGCTGCTATCACCTGTCTACATCTTATCGTTCAGCCCAGTACTCGCGTACAGCCTAATCAGACGCTTATTCAAGCTTTAGGCATGTATGCGGAGCTGATAAAAAATTAACGTGCCACGGGTTTACCAGAATGCCGTATTCAGCGGCACCTAGTTTTGTCAAGTGAAGCTTTTTTTATTGCACACAAGAGACAATTGACACCCACCTTTTCTGCGTCTTCTCACGCACGCGGCGTCTGAATCTGCAGGTCTAACGAAATATGGTTTATCACCGAGCATCTAAGCGGAACGGCTTCAAAAAGGGCGTTCAGGATAGCTTCTCGTGAACGCGTTTCAAACATTTTCGTGGACAAAGGGAACAAAGTGAGCAAAGCCGTGGTGGTCGGAAACTTGCGCCACTGTCTCACACCTCATACATCACGGCTCTTCCTTGTCGTCTTTTCGAACGTGCTGCGTTGAAAGTGCTTGCTGTTTTCGAACGTGCTTTGGATAACCTTGAGTGTTTTTTGAGCGTCAATCGAATGAACTAGCTCGGCCTATGAAGCCAGAACGCCTCAGCGTTTTCCTGACTTTTACCTGTAAAGCCGATGTTCTCTAGAGAGAGAGAGAGAGAATAAAATGAGAGAAAGGCCGATAGTTTGACCAGAAAATGGAGCATCCGGTTTGCTACCCTGCACTAAGGGAAGGGGGAATGGGAAGAAAGATGTGAAAGGAAGTGAAGAGGGAAATAGACATGCGGGAAAAAAAGGGGAGTGGGCTGATGTGCTACAGTCTACATAATAGGCCACTGCCACGCAAAAAGTTAAGTAAGGCAATCACTGATTTTCTGTGAGCACACAAATCATGTCGCCTTTCAAGCACTGATTGTTTAGACAAAGGTCTGTCGTCTAGGCGAGCTAACGCAGCAGCTAGTTGCCGTCTTTGCACGCTGTAACGAGGGCAGTGACAGAGAACGTGCTCTATAGCTTCATCGCTGCCGCAATTACCTCAAGCAGCGCTGTCTTCCATGCCGATTCGGAAGGCGAAAGTGTTGGTGAAGGCGACACCAAGCCATGATCGGCAAAGCACCGTTGTCTCGAGTCGAGAGAGTCCAGACGGAGGCCGAAGTCGATGAGACGTGTCCAGTCTATGCAGTCGCGTGTGCCGTAAGCACTCGGCGTTCCACAGGGATTTTAATTTTGCATTAGCGATTTTTCGGATTGTCATTGCAGCATCAGTCCTTGAAAATGGTATAGATTCTTCTTAACCATCTTCGTCTGTTGATCGAGCAGCTGCATCGGCATGTTCGTTGCCCAATATGCCGCAGTGACTTGGAAGCCACTGAAACGTGATTCTGTGTACTTCGTCGAAGAGGTGGTGAAGCAGCTCTCTAATTTCCAGCACTAGTTGTTTATGGGGTCCCCAGCGTAAGGCGAATATCAAACACTGTTGTGCTGCCTTAGAGTCCGTGAACACGCTCCATTTCTTGGCTTCTTGGCGTTTAATGATTTTAACTGCGCTACGTAGAGCAGCAAGTTCCACAGCTGTCAATGATGTCTGGTGGGATAACCGAAACTTCACCGTTGTCGCTGTTGCAGGAAAGATCACCGACCCTGCAGACCCATCCACTTTAGTTGAAGCGTCAGTATAAATTATGCATGAAACCAATACTATTCCATCACTACGGGAACACACGTATACCGTGCTTGGCACTCGACACACACATAATAGCATTCAAGCCATCTGACTTCGGAAGTGGTGGCTAAGCATGAATCTTCATTTCGACCATTATGGAACTTTCAAGATTATCTCTCAGCGTTCGAAATTGCTCCTGATATGACGTGGTGTTGGTTGACTACTGAAGAAGAGTTATAGGCCGATAAGCGGAAGCACACTCGATTCTCACCGGCCTACGCATTTTCAGGATGTCACACTGGATGTTCTCCACGTTCATCCAAAAAACATAAACACTGGCATACATGTGGGCAGCATGGTGGGGACGGGTAGATTGTGACCCTGAAGTTTGCTCATTCTTTCATGGTCTGTGACAAGTTGCGGTTCGACTATACTCTGTTGACGCTCAGGAAAGACATAGCATCAGCCATAAAGACCGATGAACTCCACTGTTTCTCTAGCGTTGCTCTATGATAGTTATTTTTTTCTGATTTTAATTTTTTTGTTGTTGCGAAGAAATGCGTTGGCTCGAGCTTGTTCATTTTACTTCATGCTGCAATATGCGTATGTTTTAAACAGAAACAATAAGAATGGAGCACTTGACTGTCAGCATGGAACAGTGAATTCTTATCTTTGAAAGCATCTTCACATATATTGAAGCCAGATCAGTGCGCAACGCAAAAGCAACATCGAATGGCAATAATCTGTTACCTTCAAGCTACAATGAAGAACCCTATACTCTTGACGCCTGTTTGTGATCATATTTTGTGTGAAAGTGCAGACCATCGGTCGTCGGCTGATACATAGTTATGGAGCAGGCCTTAAATGCAAGTGGCCGCGTCAGTTAATGTGAATCCGCAACAGACTGCCGTCGCCAAAATGTGAAGTATTACAGATTTTCGCACATCGAGCTCCTCATACGGTGTCCCACGTCACAAAACGATTGATTGATTGATTTGTGGGGTTTAACGTCACAAAACGAAGGTGCGTACTCCAGGATGGGTGCGATCTGCAACAAGGGTGGCTGTTTGCACTGAGGCAGAGGGAGAATAACGTGGACGATAATTGGGCCATAATCCTCATCTTGCAAGTCATCATCATCGTCACCACCACCACAACCACATCCACCACCACCACATCCACCACCACCACCATTCATTTTTTATTGATGGGCGAAACCTATTTAGCATTGTTCACTAATGTGTACCTTCCATGCCGAATAAATGGATGAAATCAAGTTCCTCCCAATTGAAGCACTATAATACACATATACATTCTAATCGCTAAAGCTTTTTTGAAACATAAGCGCACTGTAGGAAGGATGACCTTCATCTGTGTAATGCGATAATCATTGTTATTTGATGATTCTCAGATTTAAACTTTTAATGCTTATACAAGACAGTAGAGACAAGAAATGGATGATTTATGTGTAGGATTCAAGAAGGAGGCATGCACAGCGTGTTAAAAGGTCATGCAACTTTTCCCTAAAGTAACCACCTAAAAAACCTCTTGTCATGGTTGATTGCCTGACAAGTCGTTTCTCGAAATGTAAAACTTCAGTGCCCCCTGAATACTAGAGCCCACACCGTAGTTCTAGTATGTTTCAAGTATGTTTCCTGGCGTTCTCATGATTGTGCTACAAGCTTCACAGGGATAAATCAATGTGAAAATAAGGGAGTGGGTCTTTATGACGACGAAAGGACAAAAAGATACATCAGCACGCCTACTGACCTTATGTATGTTCTCGGAATAATCAAATCAGTCATTAGCCACGTTATTCAACCCTATGACCTGGTCGGGTCCGTCTAGTACGTGCGTTGCGGTGAAAAGCAAGTATGTAATCTAAATGGATATTTGTGTCGATGTTGTAATCCCCTCTACTGTAACGCTGTAATGAGTTGTATGTCGAGACAGAGCTCTAATGGAGACGCGCGTGTTTGTGTGAAAGGACTCGTGATGACCTGACTATCATGGGGAAAATAAAGAGTCCGTTTACGCATGAACGAAAATAATGTGTTTACAAACGACCATTGAGGTTTATTGAGAAATCAAATAAAGAAAAGTGGAAAGTCTGCTTGAAATGCTGAAGTACGAGTAGAAAGAAAGCAAGTTTAGGAAAACAGAGTTCACCGTAGAGCAAAGTGACGGTCGAGTACCGAAGGATTGTTCACGGCTGGTGAACGTTGGGAAACGAGTGCCGACGCTGGGGTAGCGTGGTGGGTGCGCTGCCAGTTGCGGTCAGGAACGCGGCTCACAGCCGAGGCCGTTGACCTTGAACAAGCATGACTCTTGCCACGCTGATAACGATCGCTGGCCGAGGCTCGCTGCGGTAAACTTTGGGCTCGCTTGGCAGTAACTTGCCGGTGACGCTTGAACTACGCCAGGCCTGAGGTGCGTGAACGGTTGGTTTGGGCACGGGTGCGTGGATGGCCACATTGGCCCCAGGTGGGAGCCGGCTCTAACCTAAAGTCTGAAAGCCGATAGGTCTCTGCTCCCGCGCCATCGTTCTCTAATATCCAGCCACTGTTTCTTTGTTTCTTTGCAGCCTGCATACTATGACGCATACTCACCTTGGGGTAAGTCCAAGAAAACTTATCCTATTGGAGGTGACGGCACCGTTGCTTACGAACGAAAGTAATGCAAAAAAGATTAGAAAAATGTACAACAAATTGAGAAAGAAAAAAAATATTCACTATTACAATAACTATGTTCTATTTTTCGTAGCCGGCAAAACAGCTGATTTTGCGATAGCCAATTATTTGAGATGTATGTCGTATATTTATACGCATTTCAAAATTACTTCTCCATTACTTTCCTGAGTATTGATTAAAGTGAACATAGCACTGAAATACGTTTAGTGGCTTGATTGATATTACACACCACAACAAATACATCTCTGTGGCAATGTCCTAAAATGGAGGCACAGAAATTTGGTACTGTTTCCGTGGTTAAACTTAAACATAGCTTTGGAAATTAAATAGCCAAAAGTTATTGAATAATTACGACTTGATAGAAACTAATGTTTAACAGTTTCCGATTCCTCGCTGGATGGGCAAAAGAGAGATATCGTCAGACCAGCTCTGTGTAAATACAAGTTCAATGGGAGACATGGCATCGGAAAATGAAGATATCTTGGTGTTTTTTTTTTTCCACCGGCTCCATCAACGTTTCATGGAATGTATTGTAGCGAAATAACTATTTGGGCTTATCACAGACGCCTGAGAGCTATGGGGTGTCAGACTCGAAGAAAGGATAAGGAAAAAAAGTAGTGAATACCAGGTATCGTCGAAGAGTAAGTATAAATTCTAGGCTGCAAAGAGCGCAGTAATATTTAGCTCGCATCTTGTTTGGAATCTGGACTACCTAACGGCAGCGTTTTCTGACACTGCTAAAATAGTGTTGCAGGATCCAGGGAGCCTGAGACTTACAGTCTTATGCAGTGCTCTGAAAGCTACCCGATGCTGGCAACTTTGAAGCGCTGAACACTCATTTTGGGCTCACAACATCGGTTTTCAAGGATAAAGCTTGTCCAAATGCCTCCAACGAGCCTTCGAAAAACCTGAACAAGACCTTTTGAGTTAACAGAATGGGCATGTAAGACACCAAAAAAGTTGAGATATGATAAAGTTATCACCCACGAAAGTAAATTTGCTGGTGGTAGGAAAACACCAATTTTATTTACATTTCTGCATGATGCCAAGGAATGACCGAGGAAATCGCATACGAGTAATTTTATGCAATGAGCATATGAAAGCGATGTTTTGTGTGCATGAGTATTGGGTCTAACAATAAAAGCCAGTGCATAAGTTTGGACTTTCTTTCGTTCTGTGTTTCGTGTAGGCTTTATTTGGCGTTAATATTGTAGGAATGGGGTACTTTTGTTGACAGTGGTACTCGAATATGTTTTTCACAAATGCATAAACAAGTGCATGTTTTTTATTGCTGATCATCCCGTATGGCATTACTTAAGGTATAGTTTTTCATGTGTTATGTATACAGTATCACCCTCTCTCCTTATACATTTTTTTTGCTCATGGTTGCATGAATACCAATGTAATTATGTCCTTGCCAAAGGATTCTTATATGCGAGCTTCAGTTCACGTATTGTTCCATATCCGAGTCAATTCAGTGCTCTAAGAGTTGATTGCGCTCTATGCGTGAAGGCACACGCAAGTGTGCTTGCGCGGCTGCCCATTTGTCATTGCATGTACAGCCGTCAGCACCAATAACATGAACACTTAGCTGTGTGGCCAGGGCTAGTTTGATTGATGCCAGCTGCGAAGTGCTGGGTTCTTTTGCCGAGATAATACATCGAATGGCATCGATAGTATGTTGGTATGTATGGTTTGCATCTTGGCAACAAAACCACAACGTACGTGGTTTCAGCGTCACTCAAACTGCTGAAAAACACGCGGTGAAGCGTTCGTGTTAAAGGTGCTGACGGCTGTACACATCCGAGAAATATAGGCATAAAAAATGTAAACAAGCACACACACGCGCGCGCGCGCGCGCGCGTGTGTGTGTGATAGTGTGGTGCGTATGAATTCGTGCATATGTGCGCTCGTATTTTTGCGTGTGTGCCTGTGTGTGTGTTTGTGTGTGTACGTAACACATGCGCGTTGTAGAAACATTTACTTGTAGTAACAAGTAATCGGACGGAAATCCAGTCTTTTACTTATTGTTTTGCCTCAAGTGTAATGCTCATTATTCGAATGGCAGACCCGCATTATCCACAGCAGAGCACTTAGCCACGTGTGAGGAGAAAGTATCGAAAAGCTTTCTAATTCTTCTTGCGATTGGTGCCAAGGCTTAATGTGGCATAAAAATCCTCACAAAGATCGCCGAATGAACATAAAAAAGGAGCTTCCAAGACACTTTCCCTGTGGACTTCACGACATTACCGCTCAGAGTGTCTGCCAAGCGCACTTGACATTTGTCAGTTAGGGAGTGTTCTAGAATTTCGACAGTGAAGGAAAAAGACAGACAACGCGAGGTCGGCACAGTGCATTTTAGGTGTCAGTGGGTTTCGTCAAGTCCGATATGCCTGAAATGGAGGCTTGATTAACGTATCTAGACTCTGGCGTGCTGGCCTTCCAACCTAATTTTTTCATGAAGGGAATTTTTATGTACATATATACTAATGGAAAAGACCACTACAAAGTAGAGAAACCGCAGATTACTTGTTTTTTGTTGTTTTGACGAGGCTTCACACTTCACCAGAAATCTTAATGTGATGTTTTCGTTTCCCATTTTATACAAGAAGCTCTGAAGTGCAAGAAAGAATAAATGAAAGAAAAGAAAACGAGCGAAAAGATGAGTGGGTGAAAGAAAGAAACAAAGTAGTGTATGACGGAAGAGGTGGGGAGGGGGGCAACAGTGCAGGTTCTCGGTTATTGCGGCACTGCTTTGAGACGTGAGCAGGTTCTCACGAGCTGGCCTTCTCAAATAGTTTTGTAATATTAACGTCTATGTTAATTCCACCCGCTAGACTGAAAGACGTGCGTCGTACACGTGGTACATTTATTGCTACGAAAAGAACACTCTTTTGGTATTCGCCATCTCCATCATGTCCCCTTATATATCTACGTGTGTGGATATGCCAAATCTACAAAGTAAAATAAACCAGGATAACAAAAATTACGAAGCGCTCCACCGAGGATTCGAACCTCGGAGCCCTCGCTCTGCAGCGCGCGGTGTTCGTAATCACTGCTTCGCGCCACTGTTTATCATACACTGTTTATCATTGGTGATATGCAGATCTCGGAGAAGCTTCAGCACGTTTTATATCACTGGACAAATGCCGCGAAGAACGTGCTTAGAAGCAATGCTGCATTTTGTTTCGATTTTAAAACTGGCCTATAATAGATGGGCGAGGGGGGGAGCTCAACAGTGGATCCTTTGTGGTGTACCTTGTCGTCATGTGAAAGGCCCGGCACACAATGTGCTGGGGTCCACCACGTGGCAGGAAAAGTGGAGAGGCGAATCAACGTCCCACTGTTCAATATATATATATATATATATATATATATATATATATATATATATATATATATATATATATATTGTCGTGACGTGGCGGAAGACAGGATACTTTGTGTTGGGAATTAACAGTTTATTTGGGCGAACCTGTGCCCGGTAAGCGGAAAGTTCGTTTACAGTAGCAGTCTTGCACAGATAGCAGTGAACGGAGCGTCGGCCTTCGATCAACTACTGACAAGCGGCGAAGTGCGTCGGCACTTATACTCTTGCCGTCGAATGTTCAAGCGTTATCGCTGGCGGTGGCGTAGGTTCCAGAATAATCTGCACAGTTCGCACAGTGGGCGTGATCCTATCGAAATGATTTACTACAGTCCGCAAGCTTCTCGAAAACTGGAGGTGCGGTTCGCGCTGAGCATTGTGTAGAGTTTTGGAACGATAACAAAACTTGGGAAATGGAACGCGTGGCATTGCCCCCCTCTGAAAAAGGCATCATCCCGATGCTTTAACTAAAGATGAAGGTACAACAATAATGCAAGAAAGTACAATGAATGAATTACGATACAATAATAATACGAAAAACACTGTTTCAGTTTGTTAACGCACATGAAACGGCTTGAGGCGCACGACATGGACGAGTTCAGGTCGCGATCGGCGTCGTTGAGTGTTAGTGCTGCCGTCGGGGACAACCTCGTAAACAAGTGGGACGAGACGTCGAACCACCCTGTACGGTCCGAAGCACCATCGCAGAAGCTTTTCACTTAGTCCACGTCGGCGTATCGGCGTCCACACCCAAACACGTTCACCGGGCTGGTATTCCACGAAGCGTCGTCGAAGATTGTAACGGCGGCTGTCGGTCATCTGCTGATTCTTGATACAGAGACGCGCGAGTTGTCGGGCTTCTTCTGTGCGTTGAAGGTGCTCACTCACATCGAGGTTTTCTTCGTCAGTGACGTTGGGTAACATGGCATCGAGCGTCGTTGCCGGGCTCCTTCCGTAGACCAATTTGTATGGAGATATCTGCGTCGTCTCTTGCACCGACGTGTTGTATGCGAAGGTCACATAAGGAAGAATGGCGTCCCACGTCTTGTGTTCGACGTCGACGTACATTGACAGCATGTCGGTGATCGTCTTGTTAAACCGCTCGGTGAGGCTGTTGGTCTGTGGGCGGTACGCTGTCGTCCGTCGGTGCTTGTCTGGCTGTATGCCAAGATCGCTTGAGTTAGGTGAGCAGTAAATGCCGTTCCTCTGTCGGTGATAATGACCTCCGGGGCGCCATGACGTAGAACAATATTTTCGACGAAGAACTTAGCTACTTCGAATGCACTGCCTTTTGGCCGGGCTTTTGTCTCGGCGTAGCGGGTGAGGTAGTCGGTAGCTACCACGATCCATTTGTTTCCGAAAGCCGACGTCGGGAACGGTCGACTTCGATTTGCCAATAGCCAGTCTTGAGGTCCATTGACGAAAAGTACTTGGCGTTACGGAGCCGATCAAGTGTGTCGTCTATTCGTGGGAGAGGATACACGTCCTTTCTTGTGATTTCGTTCAGGCGGCGATAATCGACGCAGAAACGTAGGGTCCCATCCCTTTTCTTCAGTAACACCACGGGGGACGCCCATGGACTCTTGAACGGCTGGCGACGATGTCATCCCACAGCATTTCATCAACTTGTATTTCATGGCCTCACGTTCTCGCGTCGAAACCCTGTATGGACTCTGACGGAGTGGTCTGGCGTTTTCCATGGTTATGATGCGATGTTTCGCTATTGGCGTCTGCCGAATTTTCGACGACGATGAAAAGCAATCTTCGTATTGCAGCAGCATGGTCTTGAGCTGTTCTCGCTTATGGTTTGGAAGGCTAGGATTGACGTCGAAAGCTGTGGGAGGGACTTGGTTCCTCTGAGCAGGTTCTGCAGAATCGGCGAGGGCGAAAGCACTGGTGGCGTCCACAGTTTCGTCGATGTATGCGACCGTTGTTTCTTTGTTCACATGTTTGTACTCATTGCAGAAATTCGTGAGCATAACCGTTGCTTTGCCTCCCCGCAGCTCTGCAATTCCTTTTGCGACGCAAATATTTCGGGTGACCAACAGATGCTGACAACCTTCAACGACGCCTTCCAAGTCAGGTGATTTAGGAGCGCTGACTCAAATAATGACGCTGGAGCGAGGCGGAATGGTGACATGTACTTCCAGCACATTCAAGGCATGGTTTTTTGACGGCGTGCTCGGAGGCAGTGCTTCTTCTGCGGATAACGTTATCAACTTTGTTCTTAGGTTGATGACAGCACAAACTAGCATGGACTGACCATATTGCACGGCTTACTGCCGATGCATCCAAAACATTAGGTTTCATTAGAAGATCCCTCTCCTGCTCACCGGCCTCAGTTCATAAACTCGCCTACAATACCTACGTTCGTAGTAAACCAGAGTATGCCTCTCCAATTCGGAATCCGCACCAATTTTATTTAATAGACGCTCTCGAAGTCATTCAAAATAGCGCGGATCGTTTTATAACCTCCGAATACAATTTCCGCACAAGTGTTACTAGTCTAAAATCATCACTGTTTCTCACCTCTCTGGATCTTAGACGAAAAATTGCACGCCTTTGTTTATTTCACAAACTGTATTTCAATTATTCTTACTTACATGGCTCCCTGCTTCTCCCACCAATTCGAACTTTGCGCCGTCTCTTCAATTCTTTGAGTGTCCAAAATTTAAAAAGTTCACCCAACGCGTTTAACAAATCTTTCCTCCCGTTAACAATTGAGAATTGGAATGGGCTTCCATATGCAATAGCGAACGAACGAAATACTGTGAAGTTTAAAACCTTACTAGAAACTTATTTTACAATCGCACCGTCATAATCTCTGTGTAGGCAGTTGAATTTCTCTCAGTTTTTATAGTCAAGCTATTAGTTGTATAACGAGTTCTGTTTTTATTATTGCCCTGTAATTCCTATTCTTGAATTTTAAGCTACTTTATATTCTCGGTCTGGAATTGCCCTTGTGTATTCTTGTTTAACCCCCCCCCTTATGTAATACCCCGTCAGGGGCCCTTAGGAGAAAAGAAATGATGATGATGATGACAGAGGTGGAGGTGGGTCGCAATATGAGTACTTCGACTGGCTGGCGGTAGGTGAAGTAACTCGACGTGGCTACTTGCGAATGCAATGATGTGCTACGTGTCTAGCGTAACAGCACGTAATATAAATGCGGTGGTTGTCAGATGTTCATCATCGTCTCGCTGAGGTAGGGCTATCACGGGTAGGGCCTACCCATGGCGCGAGACGTAATCGACGGCATGGCAACTGACGGGACGGCATGGTGGGCAGCAGCCGTGACCTTTGAATGACGTTGGCGTAGGTAGCCGGCAATCGTTTTGAAGGACTGATGTCTAGTGGTGCCTTCGAGGTAACTCTGTGGGGAAACCGCAGAGATTGCTGAGAGCGTCCTTGCGACAACTTGAGCGTAACTCATTGGTGCAAGCGCCGGATTATGTGGGGGTGCTCACGCATGACCACCATGGTTTCCTGCTCAATCGCTAGGTGGAGAGGAGGCAGGAGTGCGGTTGACGGCTGTTGAACGTACTGCTGATGAGAAACGTCTAGCACAGAGAACTGGCGTGCTATGTCCTCGCGCACGAGGAACCTCACCTCTGCAAGCGCTGCGGAGGGGTCCGATATGGTCCGGAAGCTAGTGAAAGCCACTGGTCATGGACTGTTGCCAGCACAGCTCCTCGGAACCTTGGCTGACCAGCATGACCAGCAGCGTGTGCGGGGTTTTTCAGCGAGCAACACGTTGAAGGCATTGTTGTCGATGCCTTTCATAATGTGCATGAGCGTGCCAGATTCAGAAATGGTGGCATCGGCTTTTTTTGCACAAATCCAAAATGTTTTCGATGAAGCTCATGAAGGATTCAAGGCCTGGTGAGCATGTTCGGGTAAATGCCATTCGGGTAAGAGCTTACGGAAGGCAGGGCAATCAAACGCGTTGATAATCGCTGCCTTGAGGTCGTACTAACTCTTGAAACCTCATGAGTGATAGTTGTACCGTAGGCCTGCCCCACCTGCGAAAGGGAAAACCAGTTGGTCAATTTTCATGTCTTGTCCGACTCATTCGCAAGGCTCACGTGTACGTCAATCGCGAGCCATTCATCCACGTCGATGCCATGCGGGCGAGAGGAATCATGTTGGTCATGGACGCCAGCGACACCGGGCATGAGGTCAGTTTAGGTGTAGGCGTTTGCTGAGTGGCTTCTTGGGGTTCGATAGATGGCAAGATAGGGTTTCCAAGCGCCAGAGGCATCCGATAGTGACCGAAAGTGTGGTAAGGGTTAATTACTTTCCATGATTTCTGAAGGTGCCTATTTCACTGCACTTGGCGACGAAGCGCAAATGAAGATAGACAAAGTAGAACACGCACTCCGCACACGAGCGTAATTCTTTCAGAAAAAAAGCCAGAGGGCACATGCCCACTAGAACGCACCTGAGAGGAAGACCTATTATTAACACAATGGCATTAGAGAGCTCGTGTAGCAGAAATTCCGCCGTACGGTGTCATCCCCGTTGATTGTGAATGAAATATCGCCCATAAGTGAAAAAGCTCGTTACATAGATCCCCGCGGGAGGCCACAACTTGTACACGCATGCGCACGTAATCGCATTAAAAAAGCCGCGCACTCAAAAAAAAAGAAAAACTTCCCGAGGTCATGAGGCGCGGGTGACGTAGTTTCTTTGCCACTGCCACCCCTTCCTGATAGCTTCCAGCACTTTCGTCGGCACGAGAGAAGAGAGAATGCAATTGCAGCATGCGACAAACCTTTGTAACTCTATTCACATTGGACGGATTCCTAAAATTTTTTGCAGCGTTGAATTCATGGGACAATCAGCTCTTCTAGTGACTTCATTACATGGTTACTTGAAAAATGGTTTCAGAGCCCCTTTAACGCACTTTGTTCGTCACGCGTCACGACGAAAACGAGCCCATTCAGTGATTTTTAGGTGCGTTTGGGCGGCCTCGAACTGCACCAAAAAAGGCTGAGATAGTGCAGCCATCACCTTTGAAAATACACAGGAACTTTCAAACAGCTCTAAAAACAGACAACTATGTTCATCTAGTGGAAAATCTATCATGCCTTTCAGCGTTGATGAAGCAAACAGCAAACGCTAGATAAAGTTCTGCCATCTGTGGGGCGTTGTGAGACACTTCATGGCCTCTGAGATGGCGAGCGCTCGGTGTGTATCTTGGAGGCCATGTGACTCTTTCTTAAAATAAAAGCCTGTATGTACCATTCACGTGCACGTGCTGGTACCATCTACTGTGTACGTGTGTGTGAGCGTGCGTGTGTGGATTTGCATATAACAGAACATATTTTTAAGTATGCACTTAGTGCTTGAAGGGCGCACTAGAAGCCGGATTTCGCTATTGCGTTCAACTCTTAAAGGCGAAGCTTAAGGGTCACCCAATTTTGCAAAGTTCCAATATTTCGCTACACTATTGTATTGACCTCCGCAGTCATCCACGCACTTAAGGGCAGTCTATGGATCAATTACACGTTATGTCGCCCCATAAAGGGAATCATGTTTCAGCAGACATTACCCGCAGTTAGTTTTTTCCGAGTAAAACTTTAAGCGGAAACTTTAAATTAACATGGAATCGCTCAAGAAACATCAAATTTCTCCAGCAATACTATGTTAACATAAGGACAATTTTTTTGGGCAATACCATGTTACAGTTACATTTGCCGATATACAAACTGCCAGTATACCAGATGTCATGTGTGGTGCATTTACGAGAATGCCACAGCCAGTGCGAGAGGTAAAGTTAGCGTTACATACGATGCTATACAGGCGCCTCGTGTCGTTAAACAGTGTTGAGATTTCACACACAGTTCTCCATATAAATTTCCTCGTTTATGTCTAAATTGAAATGAAGAAATCGTCCGATCACTGAGCTGCCGCCGAATGTCTGCCCTGGAATCCTATCACCTAACAAAAAGATAAATATGAAAGCCTATCAAACTTAATAACGTTTTCTGTATTGTGAATCAGTTCTACCTGTTTTTCTCAGCAGGTAGGACGCGAGAAAATCAATGACTAAGTTGGTGCTTACAGTATAATGTACTCTTGCAGAAGTTCTTCGTACGAATCAGTGCTGGAAAAACAAAGGCAAGATAAAATACCAAAACAAATATAGTCGGTAATGTTGTAGATGATTTCAGAAAACGTACAAATTTATAGTAGATCAGCGTGTGCAAACATATAGGAACTTTTAGTCTGTCGTTATGCTTTTTAGAAATGCGCCAAATAATCTTTCAAGTAATTTTAGGCACCTTCTCGCATTGCTGATGAAGTATGTTTGGAGCATGGCAATATACTTGAAATCCGTTCAAGCTGGTAGACATAGACAGAGATATCTGGCCCCTCTGTCGTTTCGAGTACAGTAAAATTGACATAGGGTGAGGTAATAGTGTCGCCAAGTCGATATGTGATTGAATTTTTTCTTCATTCAGCTGCAGACTGCAGAGTTAGTGAAGTGCGTAATCATCGTACAATTAATTGCCTTTATCCCCGCCTTACTAAGCCCCGTGGCAGGTAAATGTGGTAGAAATCTTCTTTACAATGTTTTTCCTAAAAAATAACCAGAGGTACCATATTGACATTACAGAAAGAATGGTGCATTGTAACCTAATTTTAGCGCACACTGACACACGAACAAAGGAAAGATGTGTACAACACCAGCGCTACAACACTATTCGCGCGCGTCCCGTTCGTAATCTTGACAGATTGCTCTCGGATGATCGTTAAGTTTCGTGCATATGGCAACCCACTCTGTGCCAATTGTTGCGAACAGCTTGATTGATTTAAACTCGGCTATACATAGATTTAAGCAAGATGCGGGCGTGACGAAATTTTAAATGGTCGGTACAGGCATGCATAGCACTAGCGCTTTTTCTGTGCGGTACTTTACAAGTTTTGTGCACAGTTCAGTGCGTGCGTGCACCTTCTTTGCTGATCTCGTCTGCGATCTGGTGTTCCGTCGGCAAAGTGAGCCTATTAGTTTTCATTATTGAAATACTGGGCTACATTTACTGTGAAAAACGAAGAGCAAGATACGGTATTACGGGACCAGAAGACTTCATTTTCATGTTGTTTTAGGCTACGGAGTGCTCAGAAAAATTTACAACACTTCATGATAAGCTTGTTAGGTCATTGGCAACAGCACATAGCATGGAAGTTTTGATCCATGAAAACGCTTTTTCTTTTAAAGTATAAGAGTGTTAGTAAATTTTTTCATACAATCTAAGAGTGTTAGTGATTGCTTTCAGAAATGAGGGTGTGAAGTTATATAGCATGTAGTTGCTAAAGAAACTAATGCGTAACTCATTTGATGAGGCCTCGAGGAATCAGACGCGGATAAACTGGATACTGTGCAACTAGCACAGTCTCCCTTCTTGCTTGTTGCTATTCTCCTCCATGTGGGCAGATTGCTTGTCTATTGCTTGTCTCCTATCCAGTTTCATAGTGGTGGAAACTTAGCTGCACCGGTAACTTGATCACCTGCGCCACCACCGAAATATGAGACGCTCGCAAAACTAGAAACCCGCGAGGTGCCGTGCCATCCTAATTTGGTCAGCTTTTGTTACCTCACGACACACGTCAGCAGCAAAGCTCCAGAAGGTCAGATCATCTGTCCTACACTGCAAGAAAAAAAACGAGTAAATGTTACCCTTTTACATTGGTCCTGACCTGCACCGTTAACTCTCTTTAGGGTCCTACGTCTCTCCGACGCAGATATATTGATATCCAAAAGAGAGCTGATGTGTCTGGTTAAAGGGAGTTTGTACGCTCTAAGTGTCGTGACACACACACACACACACACACACATACGAACACACACACACGCGCACACAAACACACACACACACACAAACACACATGCACACTCACACACACATACGCACACACACAAGCACACATACATACACACACAAACATACATACACACACAAACATACATACACACGCACACACACACACATACGCGCACACACACAAACACGCACACACAAACACACACAAACACACACACACCACACACACACACACACACACACACACACACACACACACACACATGCACACGCACGCGCAGCACACGCACACAAAAGCACAAGAGTCAGCGGACTGTTCTAAGTTCGGAACACTTTAGAGGCTCGGGGTGTAGTACGCTGTCGTCTTCTCATGTAGATTAGGCTAATTCAGTCAGAATCACGTATGTCATAGCCATGTGTAGCGTTCTGATTGCGGGCTAGCGCCAGGGAGAGTCTTAGCTCCTCTTTTTGTTAGAGTGCCTTGATGATTATATCAACTGCATATGAACTTAGCGGTCGGCGCTGTCGGGTGCTTCGTCTAAAGCATCAAATCCCGGCTTTGGCGGCTGCATTTCTGATGGAGGCGGAAATGTTGTAGGCCCGTGTACTCAGATTTGGGTGCACGTTAAAGAACCCCAGGTGGTCAAAATTTCCGGAGCCCTCCACTACGGCGTCTCTCATAATCAAATAGTGGTTTTGGGACGTTAAACCCCACAAATCAATCAATCAATCAAATCAGCTTCGTCTAAAGCAAGCAAGCCAAGTACAAGTACAGAAAAAAAAGAGGAAGCAAGCCAGAAATAGAGGGGCAAATGAAAAATGAAAAAGTAGGAAGAAAAGTAATATTGGGCGTTTGGCACGGTGGCTGTACCAGCATGCGGACCGTCTGTAATCCATTCCTGTTTATTGTACAGATTATCAGCCTACTACCGCCAGTTCGTGCCGGGTGTTCAGGAAGCTGCGGAACGACGCTTTCTGCGCATGACTGCGATTCTTCTGTTTGGCATGCGCCTGAACTGCGAGCATCGTCGCCCTGGGAGAACCTGAGTCGTCACTCGTCGACAGCATGCGCCATGGATCACTGGCAGACGGCAGCACGGGCACCACTCAGCGCGGCTATTAGTTCGCGCCCGGCGGTCATCTCGACCATTGGGCACGGCGGCTGTACCAGCATGCGGACCGTATGTAATCCGTTCCTGTTTATTGTACAGAAGATCAGCCTACTACCGCCAGTTCGTGCCGGGTGTTCAGGAAGCTGCGGAACGACGTTTGCTGCGCATGACTGCGATTCTTCTGTTTGGCATGCGCCTGAACTGCGAGCATCGTCGCCCTGGGAGAACCTAAGTCGTCACTCGTCGACAGCATGCGCCATGGATCACTGGCAGACGGCAGCACGGGCACCACTCAGCGCGGCTATTACTTCGCGCCCGGTGGTCATCTCGACCATTGGGCACGGCGGCTGTACCAGCATGCGGACCGTATGTAATCCGTTCCTGTTTATTGTACAGATGATCAGCCTACTACCGCCAGTTCGTGCCGGGTGTTCAGGAAGCTGCCGAACGACGCTTGCTGCGCATGACTGCGATTCTTCTGTTCGGCATGCGCCTGAACTGCGAGCATCGTCGCCCTGGGAGAACCTGAGTCGTCACTCGTCGACAGCATGCGCCATGGATCACTGGCAGACGGCAGCACGGGCACCACTCAGCGCGGCTATTACTTCGCGCCCGGCGGTCATCTCGACCATTGGGCACGGCGGCTGTACCAGCATGCGGACCGTATGTAATCCGTTCCTGTTTATTGTACAGATTATCAGCCTACTACCGCCAGTTCGTGCCGGGTGTTCAGGAAGCTGCGGAACGACGCTTGCTGCGCATGACTGTGATTCTTCTGTTTGGCATGCGCCTGAACTGCGAGCATCGTCGCCCTGGGAGAACCTGAGTCGTCACTCGTCGACAGCATGCGCCATGGATCACTGGCAGACGGCAGCACGGGCACCATTCAGCGCGGCTATTACTTCGCGCCCGGCGGTCATCTCGACCATTGGGCACGGCGGCTGTACCAGCATGCGGACCGTATGTAATCCGTTCCTGTTTATTGTACAGATTATCAGCCTACTACCGCCAGTTCGTGCCGGGTGTTCAGGAAGCTGCGGAACGACGCTTGCTGCGCATGACTGCGATTCTTCTGTTTGGCATGCGCCTGAACTGCGAGCATCGTCGCCCTGGGAGAACCTGAGTCGTCACTCGTCGACAGCATGCGCCATGGATCACTGGCAGACGGCAGCACGGGCACCACTCAGCGCGGCTATTACTTCGCGCCCGGCGGTCATCTCGACCATTGCGCACGGCGGCTGTACCAGAATGCGGACCGTATGTAATCCGTTCCTGTTTATTGTACAGATTATCAGCCTACTACCGCCAGTTCGTGCCGGGTGTTCAGGAAGCTGCGGAACGACGCTTGCTGCGCATGACTGCGATTCTTCTGTTTGGCATGCGCCTGAACTGCGAGCATCGTCGCCCTGGGAGAACCTGAGTCGTCACTCGTCGACAGCATGCGCCATGGATCACTGGCAGACGGCAGCACGGGCACCACTCAGCGTGGCTATTAGTTCGCGCCCGGTGGTCATCTCGACCATTGGGCACGGCGGCTGTACCAGCATGCGGACTGTCTGTAATCCGTTCCAGTTTATTGTACAGGTAAGAAAGCAGTATGGAAAATGTGTTCGCTCTGATGATCCCTTTTTGCTGGTGCTGCCGTGCCCATGGCTCAGTTGTTTGTTGTGCCGCGCTGAAACTGTACTGAGGAAGTTATTGTTACTGTGTGGCGATATTGAGATGAACCCAGGCCCGGGTCTGGAGCAGATTGCCAAAATGTTAGCAGACATAGCAACTGATGTTAAAGACATCAAAGAAAAGCGACTATCAGATATTGAGAAGAAGCTTGATGCCCTATCTGGGCTTGAAGGGAAGGTAAATGCCTGTCAGGAGCAGCTGTCTTCGTTGGCAAAAACAAATGTTCTAGAAACTAAAATCGATCAACTGGAAAACCATAGTCGCCGGTCAAATCTAATCGTTTATGGTCTTCCCGAGGGAGCAAATGAAAACAACGAAACGCTTGAAAGTGCCGTCAACACAGGCATTCTTAAAGATATCATGAAACTTGAACCTTTCGGTATCGAGCGTATTCATCGTATAGGTAGCCCTGAAACTGGCAAAGTTAGGCCAGTCATTTTCAAATTGCTTGATGGGCGAGACAAAGCTAGAATACTTAAAAACGGGTCTAAACTTAAAAATACCACGCTAGCTATCGGGGAAGACTTTTCTCCGAAGATACGAGATATAAGAAGAAAGCTTTGGGCAAGTGCAAAAGCTAACCGAGATAACAATGAGAAAGTAAACTTAGAACTTGATAAACTGTATATCTATGACCAGGCGTATGTCTGGGACAGTGATAAAGGCAAAAGAATTCCGGTAAAAAAAACGACGGAAGCAAAACCCGCCTGAGGACCAGACGGTATGCCAAATTACTGAGTCACACATAGGAAAACAAGTCGCATTTTCTTCAAAAAATAATTCAACGAAAAGTAAATTTTTCGTTACCGGTCAGCAGGGCGTTAAACAAAAATGCCTTCGCTTGGTTAACATAAATGCCCGAAGCGTCAATAACAAAACTGAACTAATGAAAATTGCCTTACTTCAACACGATCCACATGTAACAGTTGTGACTGAGACATGGTTGCTCCCCGAAATAGCTGATTATGATGTATTTCCGCCCTCGTATAAAATGTTTAGGAAAGACAGAACTACAAGGGGAGGCGTAATAGCCATACTTGTGAAAGAAACACTGCAGGCCTCAATAATTGGTTACATTGACGACTTAGAATGTGTATGCATTAAGCTGTCTTGTTGGAGCCACATTTTCATCTTGTATGCAATTTACAGACCCCCAGAGGCTGCGTTTGAATCCATGAAAAAGTTAGCTGAACATATGTCTCAGTTTTGCAGCAACAAAATTTCGTTAGCAGGTGATTTTAACCTACCTTCTGTTGACTGGGAACGTTATACGGCAGGACCATTGTACAAAAAAGAGACTGAGATTGTGTTTAACATCATGCTAACCCATAACTTGATGCAAGTTGCGAGGGAGCCAACTCGTGTGCATGGATCCTCTAGTTAAATTTTGGATTTAGTATTTATAAGCCGTAAACTCGAGCTGCACACTGTTTCAGTAGAACAGGGCCTGTCCGATCATAAATTGGTTACAGTTTCTTTTCCTCTTAACAAATTTCCAAGTGCTAAAAAATCTTCAGTGCGTACCTTTAAAGATTACTCGCGAGCAGATGACGTATCTGTACTAGAATACATGGAGTCGTGTTTTGCTGTCTTTGAGGTGGGCAATGTCGAGACAATGTGGAATCAATTTAAAGAAATGTGTCATCATTGCATCAATCGTTTTATACCGAATAAACATAAAAAAGTGCACAAAACAACTCCCTGGATCACGCGAGATATATCTCACTTAAAACGAAAGATAAAACGCTTAAGGCAGAAGCATGCGCAGTCTCGTTCCCCCTCAGTCCTCAAAGACAGCCTTGCACGGGCTATACGCTCATCCAGAGATCACTATTTTAAGACGCTGCTGCCCAACTTCATAAAAACTGACCCGACTAAATTCTGGAATTACATTGGTGACAGAAAGAACCCTCTCACCGAAATGGCAATTGATAGCGTGATTGTAACCGATCAAAGAAAGATTGCTGATCATCTTAATGCGTATTTTCAAAGTGTGTTTTCCGGCTCTAGTGTTTATGTTCCAAATGGTAGAGTGTTCGACCCATGCGAAGTCTCTTTCGTGTCTTATTCTGGTATTTTTTTGATGCTTCTGAATCTTAATTTTAAGAAGTCCTGTGGATCTGATAATCTCCCAAATGTGTTCCTAAGAAGATATGCCGAACATGTCGTTAAAAATTCCTGCATGAAATCTTCCATGTTTCATTGTTGTCATCAAAGCTACCATGTGACTGGAAAGCCGCACGCACAAGTCCTGTATTTAAGAAAGGTGATCGCTTGTCGCCTCAAAATTACCGACCCATATCCTTGACCTCACCCTGCTGCAAATTAATAGAACACATAATTGCTACACAAATTGGAAATTTTTTGACTCAACATTCAATCCTGACCAATTTTCAACACGGCTTTAGAAAGGGATATTCGACAGCGACGCAACTAGTTACAATAATCCACTCATTTGCACTTAACCTGGATAACAATAGGCAAACTGACATATTATTTTTGGATTTCAGTAAGGCATTCGACAGGGTTCCACACGACAAATTGATCTTAAAACTTAAACGTATTGGCCTTCCCGAAATCCTTGTAAACTGGATTGCTGACTATCTAAATAACCGTGAACAGTTTGTTGCTATTAATGACCAGCGTTCGCAGTCTCTACAGGTCACATCAGGTGTACCCCAAGGAAGCGTCCTAGGGCCATTGCTTTTTCTTTTATACATAAATGATATTGTAAATGTCATCACCCCTTCTGCACAAGTTAGATTATTTGCAGACGATTGTGTTTTGTTCCGGGATATTAACTCTTTAGATGATCAAAATGAACTTAACTCAAACCTTCATAATATTCATCAGTGGTGCAATGAGTGGGGAATGATCCTTAATGCAGAAAAGAGTGTCTGCATGCGTTTGACACGTAAGAAAGTTCCACTAAACAATACGTACCAGCTTGGGTGTTCAACTCTTTGAGAGGTTACAAGCTACAAATATTTGGGCCTAACTATAACTAGTAATTTGTCTTGGAACATGCATGTAGACAACATATGTTCAGCTGTTTTCCGGAAACTTGGTTTTCTAAGACATAAACGGCGTACCTGTCCTGCCAATGTAAAGCTTCTCAGTTATTATTATTTTATACGACCTAAACTGGAATACGCCAGCATTGTATGGGACCCTTATACTAAGCTTAATATTAACAAACTTGAGCGGGTTCAAAGGAAAGCTGTTCGGTTTATATATTCAAAATACTTACCGTCGGATTCACCTTCCGCGCTGATGTCTGCAAACGACATTCAGACCCTTGAATCCCGCAGACGCGAACAACGGCTGGATTTCCTTCAATTATTATTTAATCAAAAACTCGCAATCGATTCATCGCCTTACTTATCCTTTCTGTCAACAAGGAACACACGACATCATCATCCCAATTTGCTAACCCCATTTTTTGCGAGAACCGATGCCTTTATGTATTCTTTTTTTCCGCGAACAGTGTCGGACTGGAACAAGTTATGCGAACCTCATTCATTGTAACGTGTGTGTAACGTATTGTAAAGTATGAGGTATGCAATGTATTGTCGTTGTTTGGCGTAAGTTACTACTTGTGTTGTGGAACATAGTGTAATGTAGTGTTGTAGAACCGGGTGTGTTGTTGCTTTGCATATTGAAGTTTATTGTAGTGTATAGAGCGAAGCGTGATGTTGTTACATAACGAAGTGTATTGTAGCGTGTAAAACAAAGTGTGTTTTTCGTATGATGTACGTCATTACGTCTGTGGTATGCGTGACGTGCCCTTCCTGCTTGGACCACTTAGTGTCCGCAGTATGTATTAAATAAATAAATAAATAAATAAATAAATATAACACTATAAAGAGAAAAAGACAGGAAAACACTCCAAAAAGGAAAAAACTAGAAAAAAGAGAACGAATGAAAGAAAAACAAACAACGCTGTCGAGATCTGCAATTTTTTCAGGCTTCACACTACTACTGTGAAGTGACTTCATTTTTATGACGTGATTGAGTTGGAGAGCTCGTGTCGCAGAAATTCCGCCATGGGCATCGACGCCATTGGTAGTGAGTGAAAAATAGTTTGTGAGCAAAAAATGGAGAAAGAAGCAAAAGGATCGAGCCCGGGCATTCACGTGGCGAGTAGGTGTTCTACCACAAAGCCACAATTTTACTTGCAGCTGCTTCAGAAAAAAAAACTACATAAACGCCATGAAAAGGAAGGAATCTCCTTAACGCATTTTGTTCGATAGGTGTCACGACGAAAACGAGTCCATTGGGCGATCTGTTTGCGCATTTGGGAGGCCATCAAACAACGCCGGAAAAGGCCGCGATAGTGCAGCCATCGCCGCTAAAAACACACAGGAACTTTCAAACAGCTCTAAAAACGGACAACTATGCACATCTTGTGGAAAACGTATCATGCCCTTCTAGAGGCGTTCATCAAGCAAACAGCAAACGCTGGATAATGTGCTGCCTTTTGTGAGGTATCGTGAGACTTTTTATGACCTCCGAGATGGTGAGCGCGCGGCGTGTATCTTGGAGGCCATGCGACTCTCGCTTTAGATCAAAAACTGTATGTACTATTCGCGCGTGTGTGTATGTGCCATCTCTGAGACATTGTGAAAAACGTGTCTCGACTACAACAAAGCACCATTCTCAAAGAGGGAAGCGGCCACATAGTTTCTTGAAGTTGTTATAAAAGTGCTGTTAAATTACTGTACCCTTACCGTTACTGAACTGTACAATTGCTGTATATACGTCGCGTACGTTAGTGTGTGTGTGTGTGTGTGTGTGTGTGTGTGTGTGTGTGTGTGTGTGTGTGTGTGTGTGTGTGTGTGTGTGTGTGTGTGTGTGTGTGTGTGTGTGTGTGTGTGTGTGTGTGTGTGTGTGTGTGTGTGTGTGTGTGTGTGTGTGTGTGTGTGTGTGTGTGTGTGTGTGTGTGTGTGTGTGTGTGTGAGAGACAAAACATATTATAAGTATGCACTTAGCGGTTGAAAGAGGAATTTGAGACCAGATTTCGCTAACCCGTTCAACTCTGAAAGGCGAAGTTAAGCGTCCCCCAGTTTTTTTTTTTTTGTTAGAGTGTACTTGTATAATTATGAAAGTAGTTGCCGTGGAAGAAATATAGGCGATCAAATATCAGCGCAACGCTTGCTCACATTGTGCGCGCTCTAGTTTGGTAAAATACAAACTAAGATATTCCTCCAATGGATAGCTGTCTAAAGGGATCATGAACTTTCGCTCGCAAAACGTGAATTCGAAACCACGGGCTGCCGCATTCACTAACAAAGTGACGTCAGCCTAAGTATTGTAGACCTGCGCAGACGCTTTGCCTGCTCTGCCTGGATAAGCGTCAATGCACGTCTCACCAAATTAGGCTAACGGGACTCACAGCAGGGGGCGAAAACTCCCTATACCTCCCACGTACTTGCTCTCGCATGCTGATACTCAGCGGCAGCGCCGCTTTTACAACTGGCGGCTGCCAGGCATCTAACTACAAATAAATCACAAGCAGAACATTTTTTTGATGTCATTGGTCAGGTCACCAAATAAATATAAAGGTCGAAAAACTGAGAGGAGGAGGTTTGCAGCGAAAGCTCTCCTTTCCCAGTTCGAATGCAAGGGGAATGCGCTCTTGCCTTTTTTAAGGTCTGCTGGCCTCTTGGGTGACGCGGCTAATGGTAAAATTTCGTTAACCATTTTTTTATTTTATCCAAGTGCCCTGAAGTGCTGAAAGTTAAACTGACCAATTTCGCAGTAAGACAAAGCTGCAGGGATACAAATGAAGTGAACTTTCTTTCATTTTACGTTGTGTGAAAGTGTCAATCTATAAAAGCAGCTTTAATTCATAACTGACATATGGACAGAATGACCAAACATCAAACCCAAAGCATTCGAAAAACTGAAAAAATATCAACAATCATGGAAAGGACACGACGTCTTTGACTGATATGTTTGACTCCATTTGACTGATATGACATATTTTTTTTGTGATGGTGCACGAAGTTTTCTTACAGAACTTGAGCACAAACGAGACTAAAGTTCAGAGGCACAGATGAATTTGAAGCGATCACAAATATCTGAAGAGACAACGTCGCTCGAAACACTGTTTTGGCTAGTTGACTTGTCGATCATCAGGGACACAGCGTCGCCCCGGCAAAGAAAAGTTCACTTGTCAAAACGTAGATTCCAGTGACATTACCTGTAACGATTTATGCAAGCCTTCAGTTCTTCACGTGTATCTGAAGCGCAATACTAGAAGTAAAACCTCAAGAAGTTTCAAACGACGGCTTTATAAAATGCATCAGCAAGAGCCTATAATTATTTGCATTATTTGAACTGCATGCCGAAAGCAAAAGAAGCAATAACTATGTAGCCAAGTCAACGCGAGTTTATGTGTTAAATTAAACGCAATTTGACTACAGCAGCTTGGCTGCCATATTGATCAATTAGTCTAGTGACACTGCACGTCTGTCATTCAAGTCATGCTTTGCAGAGAACTGGGTTTACTTGCTTACTCATGCAGAATCAATACTTGCTCAAATGTTGTGTACAAATATTTGTGCTCACCCGTTGCCACTGGCAAACCTAAAAAACCTCCACAGAACAGGAAATCTCCGCGTTAAAACATGACAGAACCGCGACAAAGATGCGTTGCCTGATTTAGCCATCTTCGTCAAATGCATGGTTGACTTGCTCGGCGTACCTATCTGCAGCTTGCGTTATGTGCCTCTCGCAACATGTCCTTATCTTTCCCGAAGTTGACATGGCAACCGGACGAGATAACCAAGCATGATCCAACTTGTGATAGTGCTGAGCGAGCGGAGAGAAAGGGTGGAGGCAAGCGCCATGAATTATAGTCAACCTCTTCGCGTGCTTCACCTGATATAAAATAACATAATAAGATATAAATATATCAAAACAAAATAAACTTTCTTCACAGTGCTCTTGAAATTCTTTGTATGAAAAACCCGTGAAGGCCAATAAATGCAGACATTCATATTCACCTCGTTCAGGTCAACCAGATCTGAGGGTGCCCGGCAACCACTACGAGCACGCATGTTCCTCGAAAGCGAAACTAGCGTTGAGTTTCCGTACCTTCTTGTAGCGACTGCATGCGGCTACCGGCACTTCCGCAGTGTCGTTACAGGAACAACCTTTTGATGACCGCCTCAAGGATCAGTCAATGAACACACAGAAGGGCAAATCTAATATCGGAGCAAGATTGCGAAATAATGCGAGCATGACGGTAATCAGCCACTGACGACGCCCACGTCTGACGTTCAGGGCAGTTCCATATTCGCGCGCAGTCACCCTTCGACCATCCTATATGTATAGTTTTTCATGCCATTACTATTTATGTTGCCCATAGACTGTCATATTCACAAGGAAGGTTTGTAGAACACACAATGGCAGCACTTGCACCCTCGATCGGTTGTGCTAGGTTCAGTGTTAACACATTAGCAAGAAACAAACACTGTTACTTTGCATCTTTCCTGCATCAATGAACAAACCGGGCTCTCCATGGCACCATGTGTAAAGTATTATTCCTGCCTGTGACATAGAGTGATTTTGTGAGAATACGGGGCAAGTGTGACATTCGATTAGAGCCCACAGCACAAACATATTGAATGCGTCACTAGGTTTTTGGCAGCAATGGAGGTTAGTTATCAGTCAATGTTATCGTCTGATGTCTGCAGTTGAAAATCACGATATTACATTCTTCAATGTTTTTGTAGCAGATGAATAACGCAACATTATACGCGGGAAATTGTAGGGGCTCACGATGTACTCTTCTATTACCTAGCAATCAAACTGGCAATAGTATAAAAACTAGGTCTTTGTCCTTCAAACTTCATTAAAAATTCTATTATTAAAGTGACTGTATTCCTTAGACTCTAAGAGGAATGACGGGGTGGAGGTAGAGGCCGAGTTGGCGGAAGGAAGAACGTGTCAAATAGTTCAAACGGAAAATTTTAATTCTAGCCATGCATGCAGCTATTCTATGCTAAGAGTTAGTCCGCGCAGCGTAAATGAAACTTGGGTGTTTATTGGCTGCGGAAAATTCCTATAATCTGTGACAAACCGAACATGCGATTACTTAATAGCATCTGAGGTATTTCTGGGAAAACTAAATCCCCTGTTGTAGACGTAATCACTTCCGGTGCTTTTAACTATGATGTCATAACCCTAAGGCTATGCAAGCGCACACTTACGTGAACGAAGGTAGTCGCTGCCTTGGCAAAAGAACGCCCTCTTCCAAACGTTGGCTGCTACGACACGCACTTTTCAACAATTTCAGAAGTGTTCTCTACACTTCCAATGTTTGTAGTATACTTGCGTATTGTGCTTAAATGTGATCTCTCTACACCTGACGATCATGAATATGTAACAAGGCCCATAGGAAAGTTCAAATCACAGATCTAGAGGGCTATTCTTCGCGGCTAGCACGTCTGTTTTCCAAACGGGATGTGAGTTTTCCAAAAATTAAGGCACACAGCTGAATACACCTCAACAAATAAAAAACTTAGAAGTGGGATCTCAGTTTTTGAACCGTGGCTTAACGAAAGCAATAGGCACACGAGTTCGTACAAGTAAAGGCGCCCGTTCGAGAGCTCACGGCCAAGCTGCAACATACACTCGGCTCTACATCGACCCACGCTTATTCGTGCTAACTTTCCGGACGCGTACTGCATAGCGAACGTAGTCGACAGAGTCACCTCCCGGCGATTTTCACACGCTTTTTTTTTCTCTCAGCAAAATTCGGGACTTAAGCGATTTAGAGTAAAGTTGTAGGCGCGATACCTCATCCTCGCCGGCGCAAGTATTCTATTTGGTCCTCCGGGACCAAGACGGATTTCTCATTCTTTGCTTCTAGGCTCTTCGAGTGCTTCCGTCAAGCTGCCCGCTGAGCGAGGAACATCACATGACGTGCTGCTTTCGAACGTGTATAGCACACCATCCGCGTTGTTTGCGGTAATTCGTCAGCCCTTGATCCAGATAAACATTGGTGTCTCGAAGACCCGGCTTTCAGAAGTACCCACTACAGATAAAAAGGCCACACGCCTGCTGTCCTCCATATCAATGAGAACTCACTTGGCTTTGCCCATACTTACTGTGCCTCACGCAAAGTTGTGTCCCACGCCAAAGCCCCTTTTCCGAATTATTTCTACGCAACCTTTCAATGGGAATCATTTCTTTGCGTACTGCAAGCACCCTAGGCATCTATCTATCTATCTATCTATCTATCTATCTATCTATCTATCTATCTATCTATCTATCTATCTATCTATCTATCTATCTATCTATCTATCTATCTATCTATCTATCTATCTATCTATCTATCAACTATCTATCTATCTATCTATCTATCTATCCGCCTATGTGTGAGGTCTGAGTGGCCTCGTGATGATCCGCCTAACTTGGCACGAACCAAAATTAGTATGGGAGGGCAGGATGGTTTGACGAATATTTATGTATTAATGAACGGTCGAGACATAACAAACGTCACACTCCCGTTGCATCTGTCATCACTTTCGGCCAGATAGTGGCACATACCCGCGGGTGGGTATGTGCCACATGTGATTGACAGTAACCACAGGTGATTGACAGTTTCCATGTAACTACGCAAACACGGCGAGAACACAGAGGGTTATTTCAGCGCGTCAGCGGTTAAAAAAAAGCTCACTTCGGCAGCGTTGACCCGAATAATGCAAATAGTAAATGTCAGGATTTTAGCAGGAACGAAACCCCAGTATTCTGCGTGGAAATATAATAGTTTTTGTATTTCATAGCTTTTTGATCAATGGCATCGTATCTTTTTATTGCATTTGTTTGTAGCCTGTATACTTTGTCCTTATAGGTACTCTATTGTATGATGCTTGTTGGTTCATATGATTATTTTCTGTTGATTTGATCTAATGATCTTGATTCAATCAATCAATGAAGCTTTATTTTCATAAATAGATATATGCAATTACAGGGATTATTTGGACCGATAGCCTAAAGTGGCTAGTGGACGGTCCAATACAATGTGCAACAGAAAAAAGTGTTCAGGTCAGCTCTGAGGTAACAACATAAAAAAAACAATCATGTGATACAGATAACACAGTAATACATTTTTTCTTGCAGATATGCATACTTATTAGCTTGCAGCTAGTTTCTATACATAGGCACTTATTAAAAAAATACAATGAAAATCGAAGCACACACACATGCCTACATGTCTTGACTCCACAGAAAAAATGATTTACATGCCATGCTGAAATTACGTGCCGTTTTAATCTCTAGGGGGACCGTGTTCCATATTTTTGTTCCACTAAACTGTATCAGTCTTTCTCCGTAAACATTAAAACATTTGGGCAGATTGAAATTACCATTCGAAGCATGTCGCGTATTGCGTTTAGGAATTGAAAAAAGATCAGCAGGCAAAGGTGAATTTCTATTAATTATGTTATTTACTGAAACAGCAATTTTGTAGTCACGCAACATAGGAACCGAGAGAATGCGTTGTGATTGGAAAACATTACTTACTGATTCACCTTGGCTTATGATTTTCAGTGTACGCTTTTGAAGTCGTTCAAGAGTTTTTAGATAACTGTTGTACGTCACACCCCACGATTCCAGACAGTAACCTATGTGACAATGACACAATGAAAAGTAGAGTGTGCGGAGTATAGCTTGTGGAAAATATTGGCGAGCTTTTATTAGAGAATAGCAGCCATAGGCTAGCTTTGCGCACACACTTTGTACTTGCTCATGCCAGTGTAAGTGTTCATCAAAAGTGACGCCTAAATATTTAAAACAAGGAACTTGTTGAATAGGAGTGTTGTTTATTGTTAAATTAAGATATTCAGCGTCAATATGTTTCCTACGAGAGTGAAACACCATATACTTTGTTTTAGTACAGTTAACAGTCAGCTGATTCCTGGCAAACCATTCCGAAATGTTCGATAAATCGGTCATCGCGTCATTTTGTAAATCTGCTAAGGAGTGTCCTGTGAAAACTAAAACAGTGTCGTCCGCGTACATCAGTGCCCTTGACCTCTGTAGGGATCGCGGGACATCATTAATATAAAGAGAGAACAATATAGGGCCCAAAACTGAACCCTGTGGCACCCCGCATTTAATATAACCGTAGGATGATTTGATGTCACCAATGACTACCTTTTGTTTGCGTGCCGATAGATAACTAGAAAAAAAATCAAGCGAGTTACCTTTTATCCCATAAGAATGCATTTTTTCCAGTAAAATGGAATGACTAATAGCATCAAATGCCTTTCGTATGTCTAAAAATACTGCTATTGCTATGTTGTTTTCATGTAGCGCGGAATTAATATATTGCGTAAGCATCGAAACAGCAGTTGAAGTGGACCTGTTTGCAACAAAGCCGTGTTGCTGGGGACAAAGTACATTCTGTTCACCCAGGAAGCGCCTTAATTGCGACGAAATTAGTTTTTCAAGCGTAGTGTTAATACTACTCAGAACAGATATTGGTCTGTAGCTGTCCGGAAGATTCCGATCACCAGATTTGTACACTGGTATTACTTTGGCGGTCTTAAGTATACTAGGATAAGTTTTAGAGGAAAATGCATGATTAAATATATGGCATAAGGGACCACACAATACATCAATATTCTCCTTTAAAATCCTTGATGATATGGCGTCATGGCCAGCTGCCTTGTTCCCTGGTAACTTATTAATTACTTGTCGGATGTCATCCTCAGTTAATTCTTGTGTATTTGAATCATTACCATAATATTTTTTCCTGCTGTGCTGGAATATTACTATAGTTGTTCTTTTTTCGGACCTTCAACTAGCTTTTGGCTATAGGTTCGACACATGTTATCTTTAAATAGCTTATAAAATAAACATTCATTCATTCTATAAAAAATGAAGTATTCTACCACAGAGTCACGCCACTTCTTGGAACTATTTTTGACATACACCTTAAAGCTCGTAAAACATCAATTCTGGGTGCACTGCTGACAATCCAATTTTTTAATTACTACATATGAACTCGTATGATATAGCCGCTATGTCAGGTTAAGGTTGTTTGAAGTTTAAGTTTATTTTTACCACACAATTGCACATTAACATTGATTTTTTTGTACTTACAACAAATATATAATATGTGGTATGGAATGCGGGAAAAAAGCTTCGCTACAAACGAAGCTTGACTAGCCCCACATCCCAACAAACAAGGCAGAAAAAGTGACAGCATTCATGAGGTCAGCTAAAAAAGTAAACAAACGACAAATACACACTTGAAAGTGGCACAACAATAAATATTTTGTACATGCTGGCAAGCCTGAACTCTTTAGAGAAATACAAAAAGCAGAAATAAGCAAAATGCAGACAAATATGTTTTTGTTTTTTGCATCATGTAACTAAAACAGACTGGTCATGTCCTGTTACAAAAGAAGGCGCTGCAATGAAAAAATGAATTTGTCTAGTATGTGCGGGAGTGAATACTTCAGTATTTGGAGACCGCAGTTTGTTCAGCATCGAGGAACTTTCCAATAATCGCTCTGTCTAGTAGGTCGAGACGAGATGCTGCGCTCTAAGCATGCTATAGAGGTAAGGTTGTCATTTCCTCCCTTTATTTCAAAATTTAGGTAGGCTAACAAGCAATATTCATACATTTTTTTTTAAATCTTAAGACTCTAAAATTATTCGTAAAAGACGAGGTATGTGCATTATACTCGTCCTTTGCAGTAGAACGTGAAGAATTTATTTTGAAGTGTGAGTATTTTCTGCATAGAGTGTAAGGTGCCATTCCCCCACACCAAAATACCATACCGCAACTGGCAATAAAGAGCGTGCTACAGAATATTAACATCTGAATACTCAGTAAAAACGACTGAGATCTCCTAAGCATGCCATGTACCTTAAATAACTTCTTTGTTACCTGTTCACTATGTGAACCCCATAGCTTAAGCTCATGAACAACAATGCCCAAAGCTTTTGCCATCGAAGAAAAAAAAATCAATCACAGAATCATGCAGATGAAAATTTGATGTGGCCTCATACGCTGTTCCTTTAGAACAAAAAAGAGGCGCTTTGGCTTTTGAACAGTTGATTTGAACGGAATTAGCAGTGGACCATGCAAACGAGTCAACTAGTGTCGTGTTTGCTGTTGAAATTAGATCATTTACATCGGTGCCTTTGAAAAACCAGGAAGTGTCATTCGCATATATGACATATTTGATCGTGCGATTTATATTGATAATGTCGTTTATGTAAGTGATGAAAAGTGGCGGCCCCAATATGCTACCATGGGGTACATCATGAGCAAGTTTTTGCAGAGATGATTAATCCAAGTTTATACATACACACTCTTTCCTATCGCTCAAATAACTGGTGATTAAATTCAGTGTGTTTCCTCTGATGCCGTAATAAGGCAGCATTTGTAAGGGAGTATTGTGATTAATGTGGTCAAAGGCTCTGGAGAAGTCAACAAATATGCCTAGGGTAAGTTTCCTGTCCTCTATGTTGCCCGATATGATTTCCTTTTGCCGTAACAACGCTACCTTTGTCGACCGTCCTGACCTAAAACCATACTGTGCTCGAGCAATTACCGAATGTTCTGCCAAAAAGTTTGACATTTTTATAAATATAAACTTTTCTGTGGGCTTTTGAAACAGTGGTAGAATGAATATGGACATATAGTTTATAATAAATATATATATATATATATATATATATATATATATATATATATTGCCACAGGCATGGAACGAGGTTTAGCCATGCCAATGCGAGTAGAGTATGTGCCATGGGTGAAAGAAGAAGAGGACGGTTGGTGTGTGCTCGTGCTCTAACGTTCGGTTCTGCTCGACGCCCAGTGCTGCTCCTGTGAACAGACGTTGTGGTCGTTCTGTGATCACGTGACATTTTCTGGTGGAGGTGCTGGGTAGTGTTGTATGCACTGCAATCAGCAGCAAGGTCCCGACACTAGCCGCGACTTGGAAGAACCAGCTGACCTACGGCGTTGCAGGCGACAACTAGGCCTACCTCCTGAATTCGGACCATTTCCTCAACTCGGCAGTACTATGGCTAGTGCGGGAACGCAAACCCAAGAAACATCAACGCTGCCTCCTCCATGGTTTTTCAACGTCCCGCGTACTCCGAAGCCGTTCCACGGTGACCCTTATGAGGACGTCGACGACTACAACCGTTGCGGCAGCGTCAACGAGTGGAACGAGCAGCGAAAGCTTCGGTACGTCTACTTTTATCTCGAGGACTCTGCGCGCACTTGGTTCGAAAACCATGAAGCCACTATGACAACCTGGCCAGAGTTTCGCAACCAGTTGCGAAATACTTTCCGAAGCTCTGACCGAAAAGAGCAAGCGGAATGGCTCCTCAATTCCCAAAACCAGCGTCCGAACGAGAGTGTTGCCATGTTCGTTGAGGACATGACGCGGCTGTTCAGGCGAGCCGACTCTTCAATGACGGAAGAAAAGAAGGTGCGCCTCCTAATGCGGGGAGTGAAGGAGCAGCTGTTCGCGGGACTAGTGCGGAACCCTCCCGGCACTGTAGAGGATTTCCTTCGCGAAGCCACGACAATGGAGAGAATGCTAAGGCAGCGTTCGTACCAGTATGAACGTCCTGGCAGTCTTTCGTCAGTGTCGTCGGCCCTACAAACACCTGACGTCACGACTGTAAAAGACCTGACGGAGCTCGTGCGCAGTATTGTGCGCGAGGAGCTGCGAAAGCTGCACGTGGGGTCTTCTCCGCCCCATGTTGCTGCTTTAACGGATGTCGTTCGCGAAAAGGTCCGGCAGCTGGTGCACCCCATGACGACTCTGCGTGCAGCCGAAGTCCAACCCATGACGGTCCCGCGTCCAGCCGAAGCTCCGCTATTAACGTACGCGGAAGCACTGCGTACTCCTGCACCGGCTGTTGGCTATCCGTCCCGTCCGTCCACCCTGCAGACGGCACCGTCGTTCTACTCGGGACCACCGCAGTACGGCAACCCACCCCTTACACGGAAATCCAGTGTATGGCGTGCTCCCGACAACCGGCCTCTATGTTATCACTGTGGTGAACCAGGTCACATCTACCGTGAGTGCGCCTACTGGCACATGCGTCTTCCCGGCTTTCGTCCGGATGCTCGTCGACCCAGAGATGGTGAGCGGCCCCGTGCTATCACCGAATACTTGGCAAGCCAACGATCCTCAAACCTTCCGCGTCGCCAATCCCGCTCACCATCTCCACGGCGTTCCACGTCACCTGGCCAACAATCAACCTTTGCGGACGTCCTTGCAGGAAGATCACCTAGATCCACAAGCCCGCGCCGGGGAAACTAAGAACAGCGACCTCTGGGGTGAGGCCGCTGTTGATCGACCGTTACAAGACCCTCCCCCGATTTGCCTGCCGACATCCGACGACATTCTTTCACCGACGTGTGCCACCGACGACAAACAGGTCTCTGCTCGTATCGCTGTTCTTCTCGACAACCACCCGCTGACCGCTCTGGTAGATACGGGTGCCGATTATTCTGTTATAAGCGCTGACCTCGCTGCACAGCTAAGAAAGGTAACGACACCTTGGGGACATGAAACCAACCTCAGGACTGCGGGAGGTCACCTATTGACACCCCTAAGAATGTGCGCTGCCCGCCTCCGAATTCGTGAGTCGACGTACATTGTTTTCTTCGTTGTATTGCGCGAATGCTCCCAAACCTGATTCTCGGAATGGATTTTCTCCGCGATCATGGAGCCATTATTAACCTTTGCGACCTGCTCATAACGTTATCTAACGACCATACAGCCCTACGAAAGGATGCAGTTGCGCCGACCACAACACTTCGAATTGCTGACGACACCATCGCACTGCCGCCGCGAGCCAGTATGTTGGTAACGGTGGATAGCGACTGTGACAACAAGAGTAGTGGCATCGCGGAAACTAACCTCTCGGTGCTCTTGGCTCGGCAGATTTGTGTCGCGCGTGCTATCGTCAAACTGAAACATCGGAGGACTCAGCTTCTGATCACGAATTTCAGCGGCCAGTACCAACACTTAGCAAAGCGAACAGCAATCGCGAACTTTGAAGCCATCGATGACGCAGAATGTTGCACTATCGCTCCGATTGCCACTGCTGCCGAAGGTAACACTGATATAGCCAGTACGGTTGACGTGAATTGCCAGCTATCCTGTGCGCAGCAACAGCAGATACGCATGATTTTACGTACGTATAGTGATTGCTTTGCGTCCACCTCCAAAATCAAGCAGACCCCAACCGTGAAGCACCGCATTATAACGGACCCTACCAAACGGCCTGTACGACAGCACGCCTATCGCGTGTCGCAAAAAGAACAAGAGGCAATACGTTTTCAAGTGAAACAGATGCTCGACGGCGACGTCATCCAACCCTCGAACAGTCCATGGGCGTCACCCGTTGTACTTGTTAAAAAGAAAGACGGCACTCTTCGATTTTGCGTCGATTACCGGAAGCTCAACAAAGTGACGAAGAGAGACGTCTACCCTCTTCCACGCATAGATGATTCACTGGATCGACTTCGACATGCCCGATATTTTTCCTCAATGGATTTACGCAGCGGCTACTGGCAGATCGAGGTCGATGAACGTGACAGGGAAAAAACAGCATTCATAACTCCCGATGGCCTCTACGAATTCAAAGTGTTACCATTTGGATTGTGCTCTGCACCGGCAACGTTCCAAAGGATGATGGACACCGTCCTGTCCGGTCTGAAGTGGGAATCCTGCCTCGTGTATATAGACGACGTCGTTGTTTTTTCCAAAACATTTGAGCAACATTTACAACGACTTCAGTAAGTCTTCGTCGCTATTCGATCCGCAGGCCTATCTCTAAAACCGGAGAAGTGTCATTTCGGCTACGAAGAACTAAAGTTCCTCAGCCACCTTATCAGTCACGATGGCATTAGACCAGACCCAGAAAAGACCATGGCTGTTGCTGCACTTCCTCCACCTTCGAACAAACGGGATTTGCGCCGGTTTTTGGGTCTCTGCGCCTACTACAGGCGCTTTGTCCAGAGCTTTGCCAACATCGCTGAACCCCTTACCCGTTTAACGAAGGAGGATACTCCTTTTGTGTGGGGTCCAGAGCAGAGAGCCGCTTTTTCCCAGCTTCAGCAGTGCCTTCAGAGTGAACCCTTACTAGGGCATTTTGATGAAGATGCCACCACCGAACTTCACACCGACGCAAGCAACATCGGTCTTGGTGCAGTACTCGTCCAGTGGCAAGACGGCGCTGAATGTCCCATCGCTTATGCTAGCCGCATTTTGTCATCTGCGGAAACTAACTACTCGACCACGGAGAAGGAATGTCTTGGTGTTTTTTGGCGATAACTAAGTTCCGACCGTATCTGTATGGCCGTTCATTCAGAGTAGTTATGGACCATCATGCCCTCTGTTGGCTGGCCAATCTCAAGGACCCTTCAGGGCGCCTCGCGAGGTGGAGCTTACGCCTTCAAGAATTTGAGGTTACAGTCGTCTACAAGTCGGGCCGCAGGCACACTGATGCTGATTGCCTTTCGCGCGCACCCCTTGCGACGACATCGAGAGACGATGATACCGATGGCCATTTTCTTTGTGCAGTCAGTGAATCCGACTTGGCCCAACAACAGTGGAATGATTCAGAGATCCAACAACTTATCAAATACCTTCAAGGTCGCAGCTCGAGTCTACCATCGGTAATTGCACGTTGAGGGTCATTTTGTCTCCGCAACGACATCGTCTACAAAAAGAACTTCGAACCTTATGCGACTGAGTACCTCCTCGTCGTTCCACCAGGGCTACGTGCTGACATTCTGTCTGCCTGCCACGACGAGCCTTCCTCCGGCCACCTAGGATTCGCACGTACCCTTGCCCGGATTCAGACTCGCTACTACTGGCCAAAGCTCACCCAGGATGTCAAGCATTACGTTAAAACATGCAATCATTGCCAGCGCCGTAAAGCCCCACCTGTGCGCCCTGCTGGTTTATTGCAGCCTGTTGCACCCCGGTCACAACCGTTTGAACGAATCGGCATGGACTTGCTTGGGCCCTTCCCGAAGTCACATGATGGCAACCGCTGGATCGTAGTCGCTACTGACTATTTAACGAGGTACTGCGAAACGAAAGCCCTATAACGAGGCACCGCCAATGAGGTTGCGTATTTTTTTATCAACAACATCGTCCTCCACCATGGAGCGCCAACAGTTCTTATCACTGACCGTGGAACAGCCTTTACAGCACAATTTATGCAAGACGTCACGAGACTTAGTGGAACAGCTCATCGCAAAACAACCGCATACCATCCACAAACCAACGGATTGACGGAGAGATTAAACAAGACGCTCGCTGACATGCTATCTATGTACGTCGACCGTAATCACAAGAACTGGGATGCAATTTTGCCATACGTAACGTTCGCTTACAATACTGCGGTTCAAGAGACTACGGGTTTCACTCCATTCCGGTTGCTTCACGGCCGAGAAGCAATTACGATGCTTGATGCCATGCTGTTGCCTGACACGACCGATATTACTACTGACGCGAACGACTTTCTGCGGCTCGCCGACGCGGCCCGCCAGCTTGCACTCAAGCGGATCCGAAAACAACAACGAATCGACTCGCAGAGGTACAACTCCCGTCATCGCCATGTCATTTACCAACCCGGTGATCTGGTCTGGCTGTGGATCCCCGTTCGCAAAAGGGGCCACTCGGAAAAGTTACTTCACTGCTACTTCGGTCCCTATAGAGTACTACGGCGCCTCACAGATGTCAACTACGAAATTCTGCTTGAAGACACAGCTCAGCGATCTCGATGTTCCCAGCAGCCCGACATTGTTCATGTGTCACGAATGAAGCCACACTACCCCCGAGCCACCTGACACTGCTTCTTCACGCGTCTTTGTGCGTGTACGTGACTACTTTAACTTTTAATCGGCATTGGTCATCGGGGTGGTACTTTTTTTTCGAAGGGGGGGTAATGCCACAGGCATGGAACGAGGTTTAGCCATGCCAATGCGAGTATGTGCCATGGGTGAAAGAAGAAGAGGACGGTTGGTGTGTGCTCGTGCTCTAACGTTCGGTTCGGCTCGACGTCTAGTGCTGCTCCTGTGAACAGACGTTGTGGTCGTTCTGTGATCACGTGACAATATATATATATATATATATATATATATATATATATATATATATATTCCCAAGTGAACCGTCGCAGCAAATCAGCGCTGCAGTAGCATCGCTAAAACTAAATGTACGCTTTAACGACGTTAGAAGACTCAGGGTCTGGGACGGAAACATCGAGGCGAGAAGAAAGAAGCGATCTTTGTAATGAGGACATAACACAGCATCAGTCGATTTTATTTAGGCTCACAACTTCCATATCAATCGTATGCTAATGAGGAAACTGCAATAAAAGGCTTTCCTGAGACTTCAGAATGTGACTGGCAATTTGTAGACGAAAACATACGATTTCCTTTTAGAATTTTCACAACATAAAATACCAAGATGCCGACTTGAGCATCCCTAATGACTTAAGATCACAGACCGTTCAGTTTAAGAAAGCTTTTGCGCCCATGGCCAACAAGACGTTTACAGAAGTGAAATGGATCTGTCTCGTGAGCTCAGTAGACGTATTGCGCAATCGTACATGATTCCTTGATTGTTCGTTTTCTTTGTTTCTATCTCAAAACTGGGCTGTACTTACGGCATGAAGTATTTATGGTTCGTCATGGAGTCTGTAACGAGGTCTGAATCTTTTATCGTTAGAATGCATGTTCAAAAGCTGTTACAAGAAATACGCGATGCGAATTTGCTGACTTCCATTCTAAATCTAAACATCGAAAAAAAATGGTGCCACGTGATGCTGCACCAAACTTGTGTGCTTCCTGGTAGTGACAGTGGAAACTCATTTCTCGAGGAATGGCTTCGGCACAATAAGCCCACTATTTATTATATATTTTAGTAAGATTTGAATTTATTCGGGAAACACATGAGGCTTTTCGGTTTCATTCGCCTGCATGTCTTGAAGCGAAGGGAATCCATCATCGTTCCAACATGATGAAGCGTTTTCTCGTTGCAAGTAAGTGGCTTTTATTTAAAAATATACGTGAGAGAGAGAGAGAGATAAATAGAGAGGAAAGGCAGGGAGGTTAACCAAGCTTGGCTCGGTTGGCTACCCTACACTTGGGGTGGGGGAAAAGGGGAATGATAGAACGAAAAGAGACAGAAAAGAAGAGGAGTAAGAAAGAGAAGCATAAATAGTCAGCTCGAAACTACACAGCACGGCCTCGCACAGTTCTTTCACAAGCGGTCGTGAAGTTTGGTGTTCCTTAAAAAGTACACGAGGGCTTTCGTGGCTTTGCGCGTATGGGAAGCCGTCGGCCAAGGTCCCAGGATCTTCTCTTCTGTAAGCGGCCGTGAATCCAGCTGACAGAGCTTGGCTTCCATAATACGTCGTTCGGTCTGGTATGCTGGGCAATGACATAGAATGTGCTCAAGCGTTTCCTCGCAGGCGCAGATGCTGCATGCCGAATTACTCGCCATTCCAAGGAGACGAGAGTACGAATTCGTAAACGCCACGCCCAACCTCATGCGACACAGTAAAGTTTCAGCGCATCGTGGGAACCCGGATGGCAAACGAAGTTGCAAGTTTGGGTCGATCGAATACAGGTGCGTGTTGGAGAAACCCTGCGTATTCCATTGTAGGAGAGATATACGGCGAGCAAGTGATTGATATACGTGAGCCTGGTTCGCAGCCTAATGCGGTGTGAGTAGGGTTGATGGAAAGGTTGCAGTGAAGCAAGACATGCCACAAGTCTGTTATGTATTGCGATAGCTTTATTCGCCATTCGTCAAGGATGAATTCCGGACGTGTTGTAGCGGTGGCCCTCTAGGTTATTTTGTGCCACCGTCCGGTAACACGGTATCTTCACACCCCTTTGCGTGTACCGGGCTACTGAATATGCTCTAAAACCTTTAATCGGCAGAGCCCAAGAAACATACCCACACAACCGAACGAGAAATAGCGCATGGTATTTTGTTTTGTGTGTATTCTTGTTTCACGTTCATTCGTCTACAGGCAAAAAGCATGCCAGTGTTAATTATGCAGTGAATAAGTGTTCCATACCAACAATTGTGAGATTTATTTCTTGCACCTGTGCACAAATCTGTCGTAATGTATTCAGTAGGCGTTCTACTGTGCTACCTCCTAGCGACATGATATTTCTGAAGGAGCACACCGGAATTCGCTCACAGCTGACATGTCATTGAGCGTTAGCTTGATAGTTATAAAAAAACCAATGATTATAAACTCATATAAATAAGGCGTAATAGGAGCTTTTAGGGGGTACGTATACTTCATTACAATAACGTGTTACCGGACACTGGCAGAAATCTGCGCATGCGTGGGCCTTTACAGAACGTAGATTTTTTTTTACGGAACGTAAACTAGTCGGCGCATAGGTTTTACGTTTACGGCCCTATCTTAGACGTTTTCCTTGATTCGTGGCCACGCGATATGTTTGCTTAGCGGATTCTCTAGCCACCAAGTCAAAATAAGCCATCGAGTGCAAATTGCGATCACCTTATTACAGCTGGCTTACCGAAGGTAGAGTGACCGAAGCCGTAAACGTGAGAGGCCCCAGGCGGATAGAAGAATGGATATATCCAACTCTGCCCTTTAGATCGGGCGGTGGCTCACGCCACCTTGCCATAAAGTTAAGTACTATCACTGTGTGCTCAAGGATTGAATTACACTCACGTCTAGAGTGCAACCACCAATCAGGTAACCTCCTCCTGGTTATTTCTACCCGTTTAAAGTCTATTTTGCCTTCACTGTCCCTAAACACCAATAATTTGAAAAATTCGGTGCCATTATCTTCGACTATAAAGCGGAGCCCTTTACAGAACATTATCATATGTTCAGCCGTTTCCTCCTCCTCTCCACACGCACTACATACCGTGTCTGTGCCTTCGTATTTTGCTCGGTACGTCTTCGTCCGCGATACTCCCGTTCTAACCTCGAAGAGTAGAGAGCTACCCCGAGAATATTGTGGATTTCTTCCCTTGCAATTTCCTGCTTAAAAGTTCGGTAGGTCTCTAGTGATGATTATCTAAGGATTCCCATCTTCCACATGCCCCTCTCTGTTTCCTTCACCTTATTCTTAACCGATGTTTCCTTTTGACTTGGTATTCTGTTGTTGTCTAAATACTTGCTTGAGAGTTTTCGAGTTCACTTCTTCCATTTACTATCAACATACTTCATGTACAAGAAACTGAAAACTTTCCTTGCCGAATGCTCCTCTCCCATTTTTCTCAATCGCTCCTCAAATTTTATTTTTCTGCTAGCTACCCTGCACTCAAACGATGTTCATCCCATGTCACCCTGCACCCCCTGATTTGGGGTATTCCCGTGTGCTTCCAAAGCAAGTCTACCTATGTCACGTTGTTTAATTTCTAATCTTGCTTGAACTTCTGATTTCATGCACAAGACTGCAATGCCGAACGTCAAACCCGGGACCATGGCATCATTACAAATCCCTCTCACAACGTCATACCTATTGTACTTTCACAGTGCCCTATTTTTTATTATTATATTATTATTTCTTATTATATGTGGGGTTAAACGTCCCAAAGCCACCAAATGATTATGAGAGACGCCGTAGTGGAGGGCTCCGGAAATTTTGACCACCGGGGGTTCTTTAACGTGCACCCAAATCTGAGCACACGGGTCTACAACATTTCCGCCTCCATCGAAAATGCAGCCGCCACAGCCGGGATTCGAACCCGCGACCTGCGGGTCAGCAGCCGAGTACCTTAGCCACTAGACCACCGTGGCGGGGCTGCCCTATTTTTTTATTACAGCTGCATTCCTTGTGCCCTTAGTCATTACGTACCTTTCGTGCGCCCTTGGATACTCAGCCACATTATTTTCCCTACGCCCAAATCTTTGTATTTATCCACTATTTCTAGCGTGACTTTCTGTATCTTATGCTCACTGCTTTTCTTTATCATTGAAAATCATGACGGCCGATTTTCCCCTGCTGAACTTCAAATTTAACCTATCTCCCTCATTACCACAGATGTATATCAATTTCTGCAGATCTTCCTTGTTTATGGCTACTAATACTATATCAATTGCATACATCAATGCTGGTAATGACTGTTCAATGTGTTTTTTTTGCTTGGCAAAAGAGAGGCTTAAGGCAAGTCGACTCCCTTCTAATTTGGCTTCTAGTCCCTCAAGATACAGCGTAAATAACGAGGGCGACAAGGGACATCCCTGTCGAAGCCCGCGTTGTATTTCTATGGGCTCAGACACCTGTTCTTTTTATTTGATAACTACCTTGTCATTTTTATAGATATCCTTTAGCAGATTAGTTGTTCCATCTGCCACGTCTAGTGTGTCCAGTTTATTCCACAGGTCTTCTTGAATCACACTATCATAAGCTGCCTTCATATGTAGAAATGCCAGTCACAGGGGCCTGTATTTTCTTTCCGCCATTTCAGTACACTGAATCAATGAAAACAGACTGTCTTCCAACCTCTTTCGTTTACGGGAACCATTTTCTAGTTCTCCCAGCAGCCTGGATAGATCCTGCCCTCTAGCGGGATGAAGCTGAATCGGGCCAGCACAAAATATTTTAGCAGACACATAGTGCAATATACTTCGTATGCAAGTGGCATGCAGTGACATAATTACGAATGATTCACGTTTTTATTACTTTTTCCCATAAACACTTAGTGATAATAAAGGTGTCTATGACTATAGTTGCATGCAGCGTCACAAAATGTCGACCCCACCATCCGGCAACGTGGTATATCTGCACCCTATTACGTGCCTCGAGATACTGAATACGCTATAAAACCTCTTTTAATATATTGCGGCAGCGATGAGTCAATATTTTCAAAATCGATTATATTTGAAATGAAGTTATTGACAGTGTTGGTTTGTGCAAGCGTCATGGTGCACTTTTAGGTATGTAGATAAATTTTTATCTACTGGGAGCTAGAATTTTTATAACTGCATTCTAGTAATGCGGGAAACGCAACCAGGTATTTCGATCGCACTGTAACGTTAACAAATATACGTATAAGCTAAACGTGTCTATTAGTTCAAGTAAAAATTTGTATAGAATACAAAGTATAGCGGAGCACAACTAAAGTACTGATAATGACAAAGAACTGTTAGTATAATTAAAGAGAGCTAATTGAAAAAAATTGATATATTGCAGACATCATGGAAATCGATGTTATCCGAAGCATGCGAAGGTGAGGTGCCGGTGGTGTAATTGTTTTATTGGTCAAATTGTTAGAAAAGGACGCTAAAGGTGTGTACAAATGTGCGCATAGAAATATGCTGGCCACCCAAATATTGATAACTTAACGAGTTGTTTACAGTTTCATTTATTACTTGTTCAGTTATTATTGGTTGATTTATTATTAGTTTTTAACGGGGCCTGTAATCAACGTGACGCCTGTATTACAGGAAACCATATGTAAGATTCATAAACTGAGGTAGCTAACACTGTGACCGCAATTGACGTTTTGCAAACTTAATGCCTGCATAGGCTTTTTGTTTGCAATGCAGCCTGGATGCATAGCATGACTCTATGGTACAATATTTGATTGCCACACAGTTTGCTTAGGTTAAATTTCTGCTGGGAACCTGATAATTCCACGTTCTATTTCTCAAGTTTTGTTATCGCCCCAAAACACTACACAATTCTCAGCACAAACCGCGCCTGCAGTTTTCGAGAAGCTTCCGGACTTTAGTAGATTATTTCGATAAGATCACGCCTACTTTGCGAACTGTACAGATTATTCTGAAACCTACGCCACCGCGAGCGATAACGCTAGAACATTTGATGGCAAGAGTATAAATGCCGACGCACTTCGCCGCTTGTGAGTGGTTGATCGACGGCCAACGCTCCGTTCACCGCTATCAGTCCAAGACTGCTACTGTAATCGGATTTTCCATTTACCGGGCACAGGCTCGCCCAAATAAACAGTTAAATCCCAACACGAAGTTTCCTGTCTTCGGCCACGTCACGACCCCGTGACAATATTCAATCTTTTATTGATCCGGTTAATCCAGTCAATGACAGTTTTTCTGAACGCTAGTGCATTTACACTACCCATGTGTGTTCTCACCACCCCTGGATAGATGTCGACTGCTATCACGTATCACGCATATTTGCATGGTGCGGCCCATGGTACATTGGGATGTGCTACTTATTTCTAAATGAAAGGGTTCGACGGCGTAAGAAACTGGTTTTAGAGCGATTCACGTCATGAACAGCTAGGCATATTCAACGAAAAATCCTACCCTCCAATACTAATTTTGGTCCACCCAAAGCTAAGGATTGATTAATTGATATATGAGGTTTGACGTCCCAAAATCACCATATAGTTATGAAAGACGCCGTAGTGGAGGGCTCCGGAAATTTCGACCACCTGGGGTTGTTTAACATGCACCTAAATCTGAACACACGGGCCTACAACATTTCCATCTTCATCGGAAATGCAGCCACCACAGCCAGGATTCGATTCCGCGACCAGCGGTTCAGCAGCCGAGTACCTTAGCCATTACACCACTGCGGCGGGGCCCCAATTAAAGGAGGCAATCGCAAGAGAATGCAAACATAGATAGATAGATAGATAGATAGATAAATAGATAGATAGATAGATAGATAGATAGATCGATAGATAGATAGATAGATAGATTTGTATTTATGAAAGCAAGACTGCGGAAAGCGCCGCACAGTCAGAGCCACACCATCGTCACAGCGAAAGCTGGAAGAGCGGTATTCGCAGAGCCTATCTTAAAAGGACCCTGCAGCACTTTTGCAGGCAGGTATGAAATCATTTCACTAAATGAGCTTATTGGCTCACAAATTCACCGCCTAAAACAAGTTGAGAGGATGTCTGGTCTGAGCGGAGTAACACAAATTTGTTGCACGCTACAAATCATGCCAATGAAAGCGCTGGACACTAAGCAGGAAGGGTTTACGAGAGTCGCAATCACAGATCAATTGATGTTGTAGGCATTGTGCGTGCCGATGGCATTCCCAGAACCTCAGAGGATAAAAAGTATGTATTTTGTAGTTGATTTTTCGTTCTCCAGCGGACACTATGTCATACGGTAATGTAGGTAAAAATACAACAAGAACGTGGTAATTGGAGGTAATGCATGGCACTGTGGCATTTCCCTGGTACTCAACAAGGCATGATAAAAAAAACCTTCTCAAAATTTCACTCCGAATTTCGTGGTGGTGCATACTAAACGAGTTCTATTTGTGCTACGTGTGATAGTTCCGCAGTTCTCAGAATTTGAACAAATAATGCTATTTCGTGGAGAATTCAACCTATTTTATTGCCATACTCTTTTATATAGTAAACAGCTAACGAACGTTAGAGATGTAGTTGCGAAATAAGAGACAGAGAGAGAACGATTTACTTACATATGTGTCGAGAGCTGATTTTTGCTAAAAGACTTGGGAACAAACGCGCAAAGAATACAGATAACAAAATACTTGACTGACTTTTCTCGCGTGTCCTTGTTGCATGCCCTGCTTTTCACCCGAATGTGTACTTTGCACCTCAGCTTTTTGTTGCACTAAGTGAACTGTATAAGTTTCATTTTCACTAACTTCTTTAAAACGTCCCTTTACCTAACTGACTGCCATCTTGGATTGCATTTCAAAACCCTTGGTATAATTGCGTAGCTCCAACTGACAACCTCTTGTCTCCTGCTTGAAAAATTATTAAGTGTTCATCATTTGGTTTCGTTCTTGTGTTCTCTTCACAATAATCATACTTGCAGGGAATACGACTTTTTTGGGTTTATTCTGAAAGCACGCTATAATTCCTCTTTTCTTAAAAAAAAGGTATTCCCATGATTCTCGTCGTACAAGTGCACTGACTGTGAAGAACTTAACGAAAAGAACAGCGAACATAACACTCAAATTCGGCTGCAGAATTCTGATCAAAGAACTCTGACTGAATCAGGGATATTTTTTCAAGAGTGGCGCGGCCGAGCAAGCCTATGGATCATTAGTCACGTCAAGAGAGAGAGAGAGAGAGAGATAAAATGCAAGGAAAGGCAGGGAGGTTAACCAGACGCACATCCAGCTTGCTACCCTGCACTGGGGAAGGGATAAAGGGGAGAAAAGAGGTTGCATAAAGATGCGAAGGTACACACAATCACGAGCACACTCGGGGAGCACACACAGTTTACAGGCGGTCACTCAGGTTTGTTGACTTAAGGTAAAGTAGCAGTGCTTTAGTTGCTTCCTGCGCAACTGAGGCAGATGCCCAAGGTCCTAATATCTTCTGCACACAAAATGGTCCGTCCGGGGTCAAGTCGATGCAAAACCATCCGGAGCTGGCATCGCTGTGTGTCGTTGCAAGCGCAGCTGCACAGGACGTGTTCGATGGTCTCTTCAGCTCCGCAGTAGTCGCATGTAGGAGTGTCTGCCATACCATGTAATGCGAAAGGAGTACACCTTTGTAAATGCAACACCCAACCAAAGGCGGCATAACAGTGTCGCATCGGAGCGCGAAAGTTGTGATGGTTGCTTTAGCTTGAGCGAAGGACCCAGTTCATAAAATTGACACCTTTGGAAGCTGGTAGACGACCAGAACGTGCGTGTGAGATCTCGAGCCAGCAGGTAAAGTTGTCTTGCTGCATCATTCCTTGATAGAGGAATCGGGACTACACGGGTTTCTTCATGGGCTGAGCGGGCTGCATCATCGGCTAATTGATTTCCGGTAATACCGATATGTCCAGGCAGCCATTGATTTACAATATCATGCCCTCGTGCTAGAGCTTCATGATGGCAATGTCTTATTTCTTGTACCAGTTGGTCATGACTCCTCCTACGCATGGCAGACTGCAAACTCTGAAGCGCTGCCTTCGAATCACAGAATATGACCCATTTTCCTGGACGTTCTTGAACGAGATATTGTAAAGCAGCCCTTATAGCAGCAAGCTCTGATGCCGTAGATGTAGTCATATGCGACAACTTAAACTTGATTGTCATTTCTGCAGCCGGAATTACAGGGGCACCTGATGAGCTGCTGCATGAGACGGACCCATCAGTGTATATCTGCGTTCGGTCTAAGTACAACTCATGTAATAATAGCAGTGTTGCTTGCTTCAATGCTACTCTGGAGTGACTGCTTTTCTTTTTGATTCCCAGAATTTCTAGACGTACTTGCGGCTGGTCGAGGCACCACAAAGGACATGCCGTTCTCACAGCTGGCGTATATCCTGTTGGAATGCTGTTTAGGTGCTTGGCTATGACGTCTGAAAATGTAGCACGTGGTCTTCCGGAAGGTAGAAGGGCCGAGTGGTGGTCGGGGACACGGCTAGCATGTCGAATGTGCGCTCTGAGGCAATCTACAACTATATATGTCCTGACTGGATGGTCTTTGGCAAGCATGATTGTGGCATAAGTAGAAACGCATCGGGGCAGCCCTAGGCAGATACGCAGTGCCTGACCCTGCAAACTCTCCAATGAATGAGTATTCGATTTGCAAGTGTTAGTCAGTACCGGCAAGCTGTAACGCAATAGACCCAGAAATAGGGCCCTGTACAGCTGTAGCATGGAGGCCACAGAAGTTCCCCATGCTTTACCGCACAAGAATTTCATGATATGCACAATAGATAGCAGTCTCTTCTTCAAGTACGCACAATGTGGGCTCCACGAAAGACTTCTGTCGATTATTATGCCCAGGAAACGATGCGTCCGTGCATATTTGACACTCTGTCCATTGATGTAAACAGGGTATGGCGTCATTGGTTTACGTGTAAACGCCATCAACGCGCACTTCACAGTTGATATATTTAGGCCTTGTTTCTGAAGGTAGGCTGTTGTGAGGGTTGCTGCCCGCTGTATTCGTGCACGCACCTGAGGGCGAGTAACTGCAGCACTCCAGAGGCAAATATCATCGGCGTATATGGATAGGCACACCGACTTTGGCAGAACCTTCACCAGACCAATGAGGGCCACATTGAACAATGTGGGGCTTAAAACACCTCCCTGAGGTACTCCGCAGTAAGTGTAATGTTGGGCAGTTGTACCCTCATATGTTTGTACAAAGAAACCCCTGCCAGTTATATAATCTTTTATCCATTGAAACATTCGTCCACCAATGCCCATTGCTGCGAGAGAAGTGAGGATGGCATCGTGAGCTACATTATCATATGCACCCTTCACGTCAAGAAAGAGTGCCACTGATATGCGCTTGCGACTTTTTTCTTGTTGAACAAATGTCGATAAGTCAAGGACACAGTCAATGGAGGAGCGGCCCCGACGAAAGCCTGCCATGAAAGAAGGGTATTTGGTGTATCGTTCCAAGTACCACTCGAGACGAAATAGAACCATTCTTTCCATCACTTTTCCGAGGCAGCTTGCGAGGGCAATGGGGCGATACGCTGTCAAGTCCAATGGTGATTTTCCCGATTTCAAAAGTGGTATTAATCGACTTATTTTCCATTCTCGGGGAACACTGCCGCTGAGCCAGGAGTTGTTGAAGCATGTTAAAAGTTCTTTTCTGGCTTTTTGTCCAAGGTGTCCCAACGCACTATAAGTAATACCATCAGGACCTGGCGATGACATGCGCTTAGAAGAGACTAACGCACCTTCCAGTTCTTCCATGGTGAACGGAATGTCCATTTCTGGTAATCGCGTCTCAGGAACGATCACGGCGTCGATGCTCTCGTTCATAATATTCCCGGCAACTCTCGTGCAAAATTCTTCAGCCACCTCGAGTTCTGTTTTTCCATGATGGAGTGTCAAAGCTTTAAAAGGGTGCCATTGTTGCGGAGAGGAGCGATGACCACGAACTGTTCTCCAGATATATGACAGCGGTTTATGAGGGTCTAGAGATTCGCAGAATGCTTTCCAGCGTTCGCTCTCCAGTTTGTAAATGCGTCGTTGAATCTTTTTCTGGAGCCGCCTTGCTTCCCTCAGATCGTAAATTGATCTTGTGCGTCTGTATCGTCGTTCAGCACGCCTTCGTATAGCTCGTATTTTTCCAGTTCGATGTCAAACTGTGTTATTTTAGACGAAAATGGTAATTTACATTTGGACGCTTGCATAGCTTCCGCTATGGTATTTTCCAGGCTGCAGGCGAGGCCTTCTTGGCAAGCGTCCTCAACACGCGATGTAAACATCGACCAGTCAGTGCCAATTACAACACCGGAAGAGAAATTTTTTATGATACCATCGATCGTCACGTAGGTGGGTATGTGATCACTCCCATGGGTCTCAATATCGCAAAACCACTTAACTTTGTGAGAGAAGCACCGTGACACCAATGTCAGGTCAAGGCAACTGCCATACGTGAGACCCCGCAGATATGTGGGGGTACCATCGCTCATGATGGAAAGGTCGTAATCGGAAGCGAATGTAACAATGTTCCAGCCCCTGGCATTCATCCTAGTGCTCCCCCAAAGCATGTGATGGGCGTTGAAGTCACCGGTGATGATCCAAGGCCCAGTGGTTCTCATAAGGATGTCTTTTAATCTGTCGCAGTCAAATCGCGATGACGGAGATATATATCCACCAATAAGCGTGAACGAAACTGCATTCTTCTTCACACGAAGACACACGTACTGATTGTCGTCATTTGAACGTATTGGGTGCGAAAGATAAGTCTGTGCGAATGTAAACAATTACTTTGCTTCGTTCTTCGCAAGCGGCTGAACAAAAAGCTTCATAACCGGACAATCTATAAGGCGTTGATACGTTTGGTTCACATATGACAAGTATAGGGAATTGATTTGCCCGAACAAATTGGCGAAAGTCCGAGATACGGGACTTCATGCCTCTGACATTCCACTGAAAAATCAACGCACTTTCACCTTCAGTGCGGAAGATGAGATTTTGTTGAGCCATTGTGCTTATACGAAGTTAGCAAGAACTGGATTCAGTGCATCCAGTATTTGCAGTGCACTCTTAGCAGACGGAGATTGTATGCTGCTCAGTAGCGTGCGAATCGTGGCAATTAATAATTGCACGATTGCAGCCACTTGTCTGTCTTGGTTAGAAAGATCTCGAACCGGGACGATTGCAGTCACTTGCCTGTCTTGGTTGGAAAGATCTCGAACCGGTAGCGCGGACTGGCCGTCATGAAGCTCCTTCGGTTTGCTTGATGCTGCTTCCCTTTGAAGTGCAGGCCACTCTGTCGCAGTTAGGGTGTGCTCACTGGCTTTGTCCTTTACAGCCTTTCACACGGCATGTGGTCTGGGAGGCAAAGGAGGTGGTACTGATGAGGGATCACGCAAACGTGTCGAGGAGGTAGCGGGCGTCCTCGAAGACCGACGTCGACGTGAACGACGCCTTCTGACTTTAGCTGCGGCTTCTCGATGAGATGAGTGTTCGCGCACCATCTCCTTCAAGATGGCGATTTCCTTCTGAATCCTCGGGCAGTCCTTCGATGTGGCTTCATGGGATCCATTGCAATTAGAGCATTTCTTGACAGTTGCGACGCACGTATCCGCTTCATGGTGCTCGGCGCAGCGGTGGCATACCACCGAGTTCTCGCAGACGCTGCTCACATGTCCAAGTTTCATGCATTTACGGCACTGGAGAGGCTTTGGAATGAAAGGCCGCACAGCATGTCTGAACTACCGCACCTTCACATGAGAGGGGAGTGATGTGCTCTTAAACGCAATCTTCCCACAGCGAGACTTGCCTAGCCGGGTGACATCAACAATTGGAGTATCAGTTGTTGACTTGACAAGAAGTTGTAAGTCCTTATTGGAAATAGCGACATCAATGTCGTAGATCACGCCGGTTACTACATCACATCCCAAGGAAACATGAGAGCGCACCTGGTTGCCGTCCAAGTCAGTTACACTGCGCAGAACGCCCAACGCGCTTGCGTGCAAAACGTCCACAGCCAGTATATTCTTTCTGGCGTTCACTCTTATGTCCGTGATCTCATTTGGCACGAGCGTTTCCAGAGACCTCGACACAGACTGTCTGTTAAGGCGTTTCATGCTGACGGTAGGAAGTGCAGGCAGAAACAGGATGATATAAGTGTTCGATTTTGGCGCTTCACTTACAGTTTGAATAGTTGAGGATGAGGATGTCCTCATGTTCCTTCTCTTCGCCTTGCGGCTCAGCACAGGTTGGAAACCGTCATCTGAGAAGTCCTCACTGCTGAGATAGTAAGCATGAGTATCTTCACTGTCGCTGTCGCTCGCTTGTCCCATCCGCTTCCTGGAGGCGGCCGCCGCTGACGCCGCTGGTGCCGGCAGGCGCCCGGGGAGGTCTACATCCATCCCCTCCAAGGGAGCAGCGAAAACTGATCAACAGACTTAAATTACAACTGAAATACGCCGGAGTTAGCAGAAGTAGCTCTAGTCTGGTCAAATCTGAGATGTATGGTTATCCCATGCGCGCCGTTGTTTCGGGAAAACTTATCAACACAATCACTTCGTTCAGCCATTGAAAACATGTATGACACTGAACGCACGTGCTTATGAGAAGAACCGAGGCGAAATAATCAAGTGCCTACCAGTGAATCTCTTTGAAATGGCCTAAGGAATGAAACTAACGGAGGAAAGATGACAGACTGCCGCGACAAAAGGACTACACCCGTAGTTTTCAGCGATCATTAAGGCAGCACATTGTTCCCTGTTCTCTGTACCAGCGTATAGAAAGGACTGGCTCTTGATCAACCGGTGCCCAGTTATTTCTTGCCCACATGGTGTCATGAAGTCACCTTGAGAGGAGGTACTCGACCTATAACTTGACGATGAAAATGGGTTGTGATTCAACAGTTTTTTTTCATCAAAGAACTTTCGGAAGTTTGCGCTTGGGGGAAAACATGTTAGGAACTTTGAGGAAATGATTCTTTCCAGCGTAATCTCTGTGTCGTTAGACGATCAACGGTTGCGACAGTACTTCATCTCGTATTAGTTCTTTTCTTATCGGGTTAGCAATCACTTATGTTGAAGTCTCTGTTTCCATCATGTTCTTTACGTGGCCTCATGAACACCTCTGCCCCGCCACTGTGGTCTAGTGGCTAAAGTACTCGGCTGCTGACCCGCAGGTCGCGGGATCAAATCCCGGCTGTGACGGCTGCATTTCCGATGGAGGCGAAAATGTTGTAGGCCCGTGTACTCAGATTTGGGTGCTCGTTAAAGAACCCCAGGTGGTCGAAATTTTCGGAGCCCTCCACTACGGCGTCTCTCATAATCATATGGTGGTTTTGGGACGTTAAACCCCACGAATCAATCAATCAATCATGAACACCTCTATTCTGTTATTTGAGAACAGCAGAAAGTAGCTGTTACAGGCATACATCCTCCGTCGCCCGGCTTTGAATTTCATTACAATATATATTGATATTATCACCAGCCTGACTACGCCAACTGCAGGACAAAGGCCTCTGTCATGTTCCGCTAGTCAACTTTGTCCTGTGCTTGCTGCTGCCACTTTGTACAAGCAAACTTCTTAATCTCATCAGCCCATCAAACTGTCTGTCTGCCCTTCAGTCACTTCGCTTGGCTTCTTTTGGAATCCAGTCTGTGATCCTTGATAAACAGGGGTTAGCTTGCCTTCACGCTACGTGCCTTGCCCAAGACCATTTTTCTTGATTTCGACTATCATGTCTTTAACACCCGTTTGTTCCTTTATGCACTATGCTCTCGTCTTGTCCATTATGGTTGCACCTATCATTTTTATTTCAATTGCTATCTGTTTCGTCCTCAACTGAGCTGAATTTTCTTTGTAATCCTCCAGATTTCTCCTCCGTATGTAAGTACGGTAAGATGCAGTTGTTACCGGTATCTATACCATAATGCTGAGGGACAGCTGCGTTATATCATTCGTGATTTGAGAATGCAGGCCGAATGTGCTCCACCACATTCTTATCCGTCTATTTACTTCAATCTCGTGGTTAGGTTCCACGGTTACAACCTGTTTTAAGTAGACGTGCTCTTCTACAGCTTCAAATGCACTCCTACCTATCTTGAAGCACTATTACGAGATTGTTGTACATTACTTTCGTTTTCTTTAGATCCATTTGAATTGCTACATTTCGGCTCTCTTTATCTAATTCAGTAATCATGAATTGAAATAATTCTGAGTTACTCAGCAATGTAATGTCGTAGGCAAAGCGCAGGTTACCAAGGTACTCGCCATGAACTCGTGTCTCTAACTCTTCACACTCTAAGCCTCTGAAAAACCTCCTGCAAGGACGCGGTAAATAGTAGTGGGGAGGAGGTATTCCCAATGTATTATGTCACTTTCTTCAAACAGCGCCATGCTGGCAGTTTAACCACTGTATATTTATTCCGGGATACTTATCTCTTCTTCGCTGAAGCCCTGATTCCGCAGTGTCTGCATGATTGCTGATATCTCTACAAACTCAAATGCCTTCACGTAATCTTAAAGACTACGTATAGTGGGTGGGTGTATAAGGAAAAAATTTCTATCTCCTGAGTGATCGTATGATAGCATGATTGATTGATGGTGTATCGCAAAAAAGTTATTCATACAAAAGATAATCGCAATGAAATCTACATAACCACCAGTTAATTTTTAACAGCAGCCTTCGCAAATAAAATAATGGCACACGGATCATTCCAAAGGCATTTCATGTTAACCTAAGCAATACGCCCTGACCCTGTTAGTAGGATGGCAAATACCTAGCAGGTTTTATGTACTAGCGTATCAGCCTCCCCAAAACGCATCATGAATGCACGCATAATAATACAGTAGGTCCTTCTCGCACGCCAGTGAAATGCGGCTGCGGTAAACAAGCTTGGTCAGAACGACGAGTTCATAATACAAACAAAAGAAATTCTTAATTACGTCAATAAAAGCATCACATAAACATACGCACTTTGCTGATTCAACAACATGACACATGTGCTCAGAGAACGGCAAAGAATTCGGAAAATGCGAGGAAGTTCGCGGATGTTCGTCTTGCGGTGGCTTCACTCAACACAGAATGGAATCCTGATTCCCTATGCTTCCAGACTTTGCGGGAGCAACTTGCTTCGAGTGTGCTGGTTGTAGGCGACCACCTTTAATAGACGCGCTAACGGGCCAGACGCTAGAAGTGACCGTTGCTTGCGCCTTGTGTCAAGGCACGCCCCTGACTGATAACGTGAGTGGACGGGTTTTGAAAAGCTGTCAAAGGGCAACCTACTCATTGTGAGCATTAGCGGTTATCGCACGCATGGCGCACTTTGAGGACCTTGTAACGTTGAATCAAACAATTTTAACGGAAAAGTGCGCTATGCTGGGATCTACCTCAGCACCGCTGGCCTTTTTTCCTCACAGATATGGCGTTGCAAACCGTACAAAGCACATTGAGGAAGCAAAAAAAAGCATTGTCGCACACGATTGAAACTCGTCGTATCGGTACAACACTTAATCAAAACGTCAGATCTTGAGGTGGGTTTCAGTACACTCGGTGGCGGCAGCCCGCCGGCACGCGCTGACAAAGCCCGCTTCCGTTAAAAGATTCTGGTAGCCATATCCCGATGCCCCGGCAAACCTTATATCTTGCGCGATCTTCACACAAAGGGCCTCATGTTGTGCTGACACGGCTCGCTTCAAGACGGGTTGGCTTTCCAAGATTGGGTGCCTGACGTGACGCTCCCTCTTTTGACTGGCTGCCTGACGTGACACTCCCTCCTGCCAGGAGGGAGTCCACGAGAGACACCTTAACATCTGCTACCCTAGGCGATGCCTTGAGTCAGAGTGGCAGGTATTTAAATATAAAATGTACCGCTGGTGGTGCTCAGTGCTCGATGACACTTCGGTGTGTTCTCATTGCCACGAGCGAGACCATGTGAGGGTCGCCATCGGCACGCTTTACTTGCCGTCGCCCGCACGTTGCAATACGCGCATGTCTCTATAGGGCACTATGGTTGTCCGATCTAGGAGATCGTTGGACACAAAACATAGTTCACACTTTCCCAAATGTTGCACCTCGTGGGGTTGCAATCACTTTTTTTTTATGCCATTCTTTTGTTAAAATACGCAGATTGGACCACCAGAGAGCTGATAGAGGCGTTTCACATTAGAAGAAGTGGAAAGAAATGCAGAAGTGCACCCTCCATCACGTTAACAGAAAAAAGAATTGTCATACCTCTTGAGCGCTCTGAGAATCTGATCTGAGGCACGTGTTTTATACCAACATTTTTGTTTTTTTTTTTGGTTTTTCACCTGCTAGGTCATGTGACAGAAGTGATGTATATGTACCTACCTTTCTATTGAATAAACTTTAGTTGCGAGTGGGTGCTCTCGGTCTGTGCAATTTTCTGTTCTAGTGCCCGTGTCTGTGCGCGCACCCTTAATAGGTTAAAATATAAATCCCAAAGTTTTATTTGGTAGTCTCAAGGTAGTCGCCAAGGTAGTCTACTGCTGTGTGACCTCCTGTATACCAAATATTTGTACTATTGGCCAACTTGCGGTAATAAAATTCTAGTATGATTCCGGTGGAATAGTTTTAAAGTTTTAGGCCTCATAGTATTGTACAAGTGAAGCAAGGGACTCAACAAGGCTACCGAGGAAAACATAAGTTCATGCCACAATAAATCACCTTCGTTGCTGCTATCGCGACTAGTCTTGTTATTTGTTAATCCACGTCTTATTTATTTCAATCATACAATGACTACCATGTATTCCCTACTATTCGTATTTAACCAGCTACAACTAATTAGAAATCGGTAATGATAGGCTCTTTTCGTTGATTTCGCATGGCTTTATTCAGTATGTACCGTAGTTTGGTTCATTGCATGAACAATTCAGCGCGTGTCATTCCTAGCAATTCGTGTGTTTCAGTAGTCCAATCGGTGTCGAAGAGTTTTTGCTAGTTGTTTATAACTTGTAATATTATCATTCTATTTTGTCAGCGTATGCCTCAGACATCCCGTATAGCGAAAGTTTTTTTTCAAGCCTGTGTGCAGGCCGTACGTAACCACGTTTTGTGTAGACTACGTGCTTCTCAAACTAGAAGTCTTCACCACTTAGTACAATAACCTACACGCGTGCATTAAAATGAAGCACTGCAGTATTTTGTAGTCTGTAGAAGAAAATGCGTATCATAGATCTACGTACCAAAACAACGAGAAAATTTTACGAGGCGTTGGGTAGCGTGGACTGGTAAATAATAAAGGGCATATAGGATTGTTAATCGTTTTCCATATTGCTTCTTTTTTTGCGTCTGTGTGCGTGCATTTGTTTTCTGTTAACGTATACAGTCACAGAAGGAAGGAGACCCTGAAAGCACGAAAAACAAGAGATTGTGTGAATGAATATTGAACACACTTATCTAAAGATTACTGTTCATAATCATTATGCGGCTAAAGTTGAACTGTGTGTAAACAGTCAGTTTACAAAGCACAACCACTTACAATGGTAATCTTTTTCTGACGCATTTTAGACATATTCTCCCCTAAGTGTGTGACAAAACATGTTGTGTTCTTTTGTCTCGTTCATTACACAAGAGCTTTCTGTTAAATAAATGAGCTCAGTAGCATAACATTCTGATTACAAATTTCAGGGCACAAATCTCTGAATTACTACCCCTTGCAACCTGTTTAGCATAATGACATCCAACGTTATTTGGTATAGTTGGAAAGGTAATGTATGTGGCTTAGTAATCACAGAACCTGATTATTATCGAAATTACACACTCTTGTTTATTGTTCCCTACCACCCATCGTTTTTGTATTGGTAATTAATTCAGACAAGAGTGAATCTTTTGCAGTGGGCACCTTTAAATTCCACATAAAGTAATCGTTATGTATTATTCTTTGAATACCAAGATATTGAGCACTTTGGTAACAATATCTTCATTTTGCATAAATGGCACAAGATTTCATGACTTGGCGATAAATATTTACTGTTATCGCCCGCATAATGATGCGCGGACTCTCTTGCTTACATACGGCAATGACAAGAAAGTCAAAATAGTGTCCATGAACACTGGTTTCTTGAAACGACTTCATTCTTCCTCAATGACAGCCGCGCTAAACAGTCGTTCGCTCATTATTGTCGTTGAATTTCGATTCTCAGTGTGGAGCGTCTAGCGTCACACATCTATTTTCTTCGTGATTTGTCTTAATTGTCCAAGAAAAACCTGCGCCTTGAAATTGCGTTGGGAGAGCTCCAACGAGAGAAGAAATAACGAAATGACTCAATGGCATTTTTTACTACTGTCATGTGGCCGGATACAAAACGACTGCGCAGCGGCGCAGCACACCCATGGTGTTCAGCCTTCCAGATACGCGGATGCTAGGTGCATTTTGAGGCCCACGAAAAACAGGCCATTTGCATCTCACGAAACATCAATCGTGTAAACGAGGGAGAGTGCATCAAAGCCGTGATATGCAAGAGCGTATGGAAACAAAAAGAACGCATCACTTGAGAACTGCGCTAGAGATACAGGCGAGCGTTGAACATAAAACCTTTCACGGTCAGTATCTGGGCTCACAGCCTTCAGAGCATACGCAATCTTCACAGCATCTAACAGTTGAAATACGAAGGACTGCTCTGCAAACATTTTTTTTAGCTGTCGCCTGAACAACTGAGCACGTGTGTGTCATCAAATGTTGACTTCCAAACATCACACCTGGGTCGTAATTCTGGAGCCTCTCAACCTAATGGGCATGTTGACAGTGCAAGCCTGTTTCGGGATGAGAGCAGTTTAGACTTGACACGAGAACCTTTATTAGAGGTGGAAACATAAATAAAACTGGTGCCAAATGTTGCTGAACAAACATTGTTTTACCTCTATGATAATCGGCATATTTTTTGCCGGCTGAAGTATTTTTAGACGTGGCAACACAGGCACCACAGGTAAGTGCTGGGTAGTATCGAAGAACGTGTATAATGATAAATACTCTTTGGTTATCTTTCATCCCTTTCGCAAGACGTCTACCAATACCTTCATTTGTGGTACATCGAAATTGTGTACCATTCACATTGAGGTACAACATACCGGCATCGTGATATCCCGGTGAGAAACAATAAGCGTTGACTCAACACAGCTTGTCAAGCTGATACTGCTACCACTAAGACACATGAATAAAGCTTGAAGGCAGCAGCAGCCGCTAACCTATCAGCCAATGTCCCCAAGCCAGGCCAGGTCATGGGGTTTGTGCATTTTTACAAGCAGGGTCACGTGGCGGTGCTCGCGCCGTCTTGACAAAAGCACGAGAGTGGACCGTCTACACCCCACCGACTTATCGTTAGCTCTGTTTTCTTTTCATTTCAGTTTCTTTCGCGAATTTCAAGTGCTTTCAGTTGCTTTGGTGCAGCGCCGATTACGTAAACTGTGAAGCCGTTAGATGTTGCTAGCAAAGTTTCTTTCACATGTTGCTTTTAGAATGTCTGACTAGTGTAAGGATGAGGTTTATTTGCATCTCGTACATTTTACATATCAGAAATTTGAGAGATCTCGCGCATGAAAGTTCTACTTGCATGCGATCAGACTGGTTTTATAATTGCAAATGAAGTTCAAACAACTGTCGCCATTGTAACAGCGCACGAAGAATAACTTCACCAAAAGTTGTGAAACAAAGATAGAGTTGTCCCTAACGCGCTTTCTCACTCTTTTGGCCATTCGTGTACTAATAGTACACAAAGAAATTACATAATTACGTCTTCATTGACTCTTTTGCCAGTTTCTTTTATTATGATCTGCGAGCGCAAATATAGGCACTGCAGCGGCATAAACTAATACCGCTCATGGCGCAGCAGACGAATAGACACCAAGCTATTTTCTGTGTATGGTAACTGTAAGAACGTACTACTAACCAATTACTAAAACGAAGATACGAAGACTGCATGAAAATGTGAAGGCCTTGGTTTGTAAGCAAAAATGTATTAAAAGCAAATTTGATAACCCATGTACTTGAATCAAAACCTCATCAAGAAACATTGCTACGTAGTTGCAACAACAATAGCAGAAATTGAACAGTGACGAATTATTTACAGTTCTTTTATAATTCTGATGGATAGGAGTGTACGGAAAGCTAAGAACGTGAACAAAAGAACATGAAAGTATGGGTCTTACACCTGCGAATTGTTATGTTCTTTTTCTCCATTTTCTCTGTCTTTATTATTATTATTATTTATATTATTATTATTATTATTATTATTATTATTATTACTATTATTATATTGTTCCTTTGACATAGATAGGGCGTCATATCGAAACGTCAGCCAACCTGTTTGAGGCACTTCCACTTTTACCCTGATTCACCCGCTATATATGTGGTTGTAACTTCGAAGACGGCGCTATGATAAGCAAGCCAGTTGCGTGGCAGTGCGGAGCGTCTTCCGCGTACTGCATGCTCGAAAACAAGCAATTTCGCCAAGTGCCCTACGAGTCTGGGCGAACAGCCTAACAACGTTTGTATGCCGTACCCTAAAACGCGAAAGTGCCTCACAACTTTGTAAATTCATTTAATAGAGTCCCTGTTTTACTCTCGCATTTTTCAATTTTCTTACATTAAACCTTTTCTTGGGAGAGAGGGGTCTGAATGGCGAAAGGGCATGCAGTTTCGCGAAGCTGATAAAACATAGCTTCAACCTAGCGTAATGTTTGTTGTTACAAGGTAGAAGAAACAAGCTTCTCTAATTTGATAAAAGCTACAGAAACCTTGAGTCATTGTGCAAATCCATGCCGCAGTTACCTGGCTACACGGCTTTCCACCTCCCAGCTACTCCAGCTGGATACAAAACACTGAGCAAGAGTATCTTGGCACACCCAAGAGTCTCATTTAGGGGACTTTAGAACAGCGTATCGGCAACAAACCGTGGTTAATGGACAGCCCAACGTGTAACTGTTTCATGCACACTGAACATCATCACCACGTCAAGAAAACTTCTGCACGTTCGCACGACTCTGAATCGTAACTCCCCCATCATACCAAACAACCCGGCACTTGAAATGATGGTGTGGCGACCCATGTGAAGTACGATGTTGGGACTTTCGTTTAAAACTTATAAATGAACGCAATCACATTGAAATAATTCGTTCGTCTTCTGTGCTTAACACTGGCCCAAATCTTTTCGTGCTTCCTAACTCCATTTAAAGTAATATGTGGCTTAAATACAGTAAACAGATGTTCTCTTTGTAGCCATATCATTGTGAAATGCAGCAAAACTTGTACTAAACGAACAAAAAAGCCCTCACTGACTTTACCTTAGGACAAAATTTATCCTATGTGACATTCACGCTTCTGTGAAAACTTTTCCTTCAACCTGTCATTCTGTCTTCTAGCTTTCGCTTTTTAAATATTTTCAATCCTTTTTTTCCGCACATCAATTACCGCATGAACATTAATACTGAAGGTATAATCATTTGCTGCAACCTGTACTTTTATTGTTATAGTCATTTTGATATTGCTGCTCGTGCCTAGCCGCAACGTCCACTAAGACATTTTGTGTATATCTTCGTGATCTAAGGTGTTAATATACTGTAATGCGGTTGCCCAGTGTGTTTTCACATCTTCTCATTCCTACACATTGTGCTTGAAGCTGATTTACTTGCGCATGTATTGCAGAGAACTTACCAAACGGAATGCAGGCTGCCGCTATCAGTCACGTGAAGTCTTCCCTGTCGTTCGCCAGGAATGTCAGAAGCTTAATCACCCTTTGGTTAAGAGCTCTTGTACACCTAAAGACCTATATTCAGACTAGCAACTGACAGAAGTTTAAATAAGTCTCTGCGAAGCTTAATCACTCTTTGGTTAGGAGCTCTTGTACACCTATAGACCTATATTTGGACTAGCAACTGACAGACATAAAGTTACCTTTCTGCTGGTTCTTGACGCAGCTTCATTTCTCGGCTGTGTGGTTTGTGCAGGCACGATGGATATTTTCGCTCAAGAAAAGAAATAGCTTGGTAGCACAGACAGTAACTGACAAATAAAAAAAAAGTTCGTGGAACCGTGACCATTTTATTTCGTAAAAGTTTTTTTTTTGTTATGGCCGAAGTATTTTTGCTGCTGATACTGCCATAGAAACACTAACTAACTGACCTCATGTTAGCTAATCCAAAAAGGGCACTTTGTCTGGTCGTTCTGAACCACTTTTTCGTGATTTTGCTGCTGAAAGAACAATTTTAGCAACCAGCCTACAATCAAAAGCACAAAGTGATGAGCAGATAGAAGAAATGATGATGTTAATATATTCCGCTCTGCTACCACAGTGGTAACATCAGCATAATAACTAGCGAACTGCAAAAGTTGATCGTCAAAAATGCTACTTAAGAACAGAGACCTCAAAGAAGCTTGCGAAGTAAGAACTCGAAATAACTACTTAGTCAAAATAAATATTTTTCGGTCATTAAAACGCAGTGGTTTTTAGGAAAGAAATGAGGAAGGTTTACATTCCTTTTCTTGTTGTTGGTAAGTCTCAGAAACGATGCTTTGCCTTCGTTCATGTTCGATCATACAAAAAATAATGAGAGCTGAAGTTACGTCTTGCTACGCCATTTCGCCCATCAAGGACGTTATCTGTCACAATCAATAACGTCGTGCATCAGAAAGGTATACTAATTTAGAACACTTTTCAAGAAGGCCGCCTACTGCTACACCTTTCTTAAATGGCACTAGTGCACAGTTACATTGCATTCTTTGCGCCACGCCTGAGATTCGACACCAAATGGGCAGTGCTTAAAAACGTGAGAATGTCTGAAAAGCTAAATTGTTGTGGGCTCCTATGAATTTATGATTAACTTTGCTCATAGTCACAGATCCTAGCATCAATATCTAGAGGTGCTTATCAGTTGCGTCAGAATTATAGATAACAACCGAACCTATTTATAGCATATCCGCAACACCAAAAAAGGGAGAGCCACAGAGAGAAACAAATACAACATCTCCATCTAAAAGGAACCATGTGTAGATGCGACGCTGCGGGGGCTCACGCTTACACTGGCGGCGCGTTGGTGCTGGTCCTCATCATGGCATTGCGCAGATGACAAACCTGGAGAGGCGCAAAGTACGCAGAGATGAACCGGTGTTTTCTAATAAAACCTGCCATCTCTGCTAATGGTCAATGAGAGACAGAAGACTCCGATTGGCCACAGAGACCCACCGTCCGCTTTATTGAACGCGCAAGCAGAGAATTTTCTTTTTTTTTACGCACAGGAGAAATGTCCCGCCGGAACTACCTTAGACGGCAAGATCGAGTGTCTTTAAATATACAGAGTGGCCAGTGAATGGTTTCGCAGCGTGAACAGCCGGTTTTTTTGACGAGAAGATGCTGCCTGCTTCGGCGCTGCGAGGCGAGAGAGGGGTGGAGCGTAGCAGAAGATCGGCAGGGGCGCGCATGCGCAATGATTGTGTCAACGTCATGGGTAGGAATGCCTAGAGGATGGAGGGGGGAGCGAGCGTCGGCTAGCAGGCGCTGCCTGCGTAAGCGTTGTGAGGTGAGAGGACAGCGTATAGGGGAGGACTGAGAAAGGGAGAAGATGCGCATGTGCAGTAAGGGTGGCCACGCTGCACACCGGATTAAGCTCGACCATAAGACACTTCGGATCTAGTAAATAAATAAACATGTGCCTCTCATTTGACAATCACCGTGCGAACATTATCAATGAATCCAGTAGCCGTCCGTACCTTCGCCGTCGGTGCAATTGCCAAGAAAGCACGTCGTAGTCCCAGGGAAAGAGAAATATTCGAGCACATCAAAACGTAGTTCCCTGCTCACATAGGCTGTTTTGAATGAGGTGTCACCAACCTCAACAAGCTGGTCCCGCTCAAGGCACGAGGTTCTCCACCAGTCCACGACGTTGGACAATATTGATCAGCCCAAGAGATACAATGACTTCATGTCGCATTTCTTCCTAAGCAGGAGAATCTCCCAGCTTCTCTACAATAAACTACTCATCGCCCAGGCATTGACAATATTAAAAAGGGCTTGATATCAAAATCTGGCCTTACTTTATAAAATTTGCTCAGATACACCACCACCTTGTACTTTGGTTGTGGTGAAGTAGCTAACTTAGAGCATATGCTCTGGCGGCGGCTCTCCTTACTAGTCAGTAATCAAGCCAACCTGCCCAAGTGGTGCTCCGACATCAGAAGCCCCAACAAGGGGAGTCAGCTCTAGGCCATCCAGAGAGCCTACGATGTAGCAGTCACTCTCAGCCTTCCAGTTGCAGTGTGGGAGGGGCCAAATGCACGCTATTCGCATCTTTGTGAACTATAAGTAAAGTTCCGCCGATTATTCATCCATATCTGTATTAGACATGCGGGTATGAGCCGTGGAAATGAGTCGCACGCTACAGGGGATTGTTAAAGAAACCTTAAACGAAATGTCAAATCTGCCTCAACTGTTTGGTTACCTTGGAATGCTATTTCTAGAAACAAAAGAGCTACTACAATTGAGAAGCTTTCAAAAGCCCGAAGGCAAGTCTCTTGAGGGGGAAAATAAATGCGCGTGTGCCTGGAAACGCTTTAGTCTTTAGAGCAACTAAACGCTTCAGCGGAACTATATTCCTTTTTCTTGTGAAGAAAGCATCAGTGTTATAGACCATTCATGTAATAGGCGACTGGTAAAGATAACGTAGGCGGCTCTAACGAATAATAGCCAGAACGTGCCTAAGGGCAGAAACTTAACACACTCTATGGCTGGCATGGTAGCTCCATGCAGATATTCACACCTGATGTAAAGGTAAACTAAGGGAAAAGAGAGGAGGAAGAAGAAGAAGTGGATCTGTTCAGTCGCTGTTTCTGTGCACTGTTCAATTTCTGCTCTTTTCTTGGACTATTACGCTGACATTCATTTCTTCGCGGTGTGCCAACAAGACGCCGGGTGAAGACTTCGAGGGCTCAGCGCTCTACAGGTACGAGGTTCCTTTATGAAAGACTTGGCTAGTACGCGACCACTACGGTGGTTGGTAGCCATCGCCACGAGCCTTATGCTCGTCCAAGTGCGTTAAACCACATGACTGATACTGCAGGACACAATGAAAAGCCTGGGGGCTTACAGGTGCGTCCAAGCATCGTAAAGCCGGCACGTTTGCAAATTCACAACGGCGAAATGGCTCCAGCGAGCACTGCAGCAATAAAAGACGATGAAGCTGAGAGTAAGAAGCTTCGCTTAGAAGAGAATCCTCTCGACGATAAAACGTCAACTTATTACCTAAGTGATGAAGAAGACATGGGCGAAGATGAACCATTTACGTTGGTTACTTATAAAAAGAAACGAGCAGAGGGTATCCCAGTCATCTTTCGTCCTACAGCTGAAGGTGCTAGCTTCTGGAAAGTGAACCCCAATCGAGTGTCAGCTGAAGTAGTTTCCACTGCTAAAGAAAAAGTGCAGTCATTCAGAACGACCAGAGATGGAAGCTTCAGTGTCAGCGTTGCTTCCTGAAGTTCAGCCAAACGTCTTCTGATGCTTTCAAATGTAGGTGGCCTGGAAGTTAAGCCTTTCATCCCAGAGTCATACACTCGGAACGTTGGGAAAGTAAAACATGTTCCTCTGCAGTATTCAGATGAACAACTCCTAGAGTACTTGAGAGATGCAGGGGCTATATCGGCGCGACGGCAAACAAAATACTACCGCCAGGAAGATGGAGGAGTTAGGACGCGTCCACTTCCCTCAGTGATCCTGACTTTTTGAGATGACCGCCCGATTCCAGGAAGAATATACTTAGGATTCACCAGTCACCCAGTGGAAGAATATCTTGGTCCAGCACTTCGGTGCTATAACTGCCAGCGATTCGGACACATGGCGAAAAGTTGCCGTAAGACACGCCGGTGTAAGTTCTGCTCAGAAGAACACCATCATAAGGAGTGCAAGTCTGTTCTTCAGCCTAAGTGTGCAAACTGTGCAGGTAATCACGCTGCCTCATATTCAGGCTGCCCGCAAAGTAAAGCTGCTGCAAAAACATTGCCCGCAGCTTCCCTCGGGGGAACACTGAGGAGGATGCGGAGCATAAAATTGGTTAACGGGGTGTTAAAGTGCGACTTACTTGGGTCGATGGCTAAATTGGTTAACGTGGTTGTGAAATGGGGTGTTAAATTGCGACTTGCTTGGGTCGATGGCTAAATTGGTTAACGTGGTTGTAGGAGGGGGTGTTAAATGAGTGAACACGTACACACGTATGCGAAAGGGTGGCGCTGGTCGAAGGGACGTCGATCATTGTGTTTGTGCACTTGGATTCGTTGGAATTCATTTCACCGCGACCTTGGACGTCGACGCGCCGTACAAACCAACTGACGAGCGGCAACTGAGCGAGCGAGCGCCGACCTTGAGTATATATACAGCGCGACGGCGCATGCACTGTCAGCTGTCGAATGTTCGAGAAGGGGGAGAAGCGCAACGGCGCATGCGCGCGCGTCAGCTGCCGATGTTCTCGAAGCGCGACGGCACATGCGCGCACGTCAGCTGCCGATGTTTCAGAAGCGTGACGGCGCATGCGCGCTACATTATACAGCTTGCGAATGTTCGTGAAAAGGAGAAGCGCACGCGGTGTGTAGAGGAGGAAGGGTGCACAGATGGTGGAGGAGTGAAGCGCGCGCGGTGTGTAGAGGAGGAAGGGATGCACAGATGGTGGAAGAAGGAGGAGGAAGCTTGCGGACGGCGCCGCACTACAAGCCTCGAGTATTAGATGCTCCGCATCTAAAATGCGTCGGCATGAGCTCATCCATGGAAGAAAACCGCGCCCCAACGAACCATCTCCAAACCTTGAGATTTTTCATCCTGTACGTGATCCACCTCAGCGGCCACCACAACAGCAGACAAGCACGCCAAGAGAAACGCCAAGAGAGCCGCCAAGAGCACACTCGAGAGACCACTCACGAGAAGTACCTTCAAGTAACCCAACCTACGCGTCAAAGCTGCGAACGCCCACGGGACCTCTGCCGGAAAGTAGCAAAACCGACAGTGCCAGTGTTCGCCCCAACTACAACATCAAAACGTCACGTCATTCTCAACAGGCCTCAGAAAATCAACCATTCAATGGAGACCGTGCCTCTGCATCAGTCATGAAATTTATTCTGCCAATGCTTTTCGCAGCACTTAAGGCAATCCTGTCTGCTCTACCGGAAGCAAACCAGCAGGGCTTTTACAACCTGCCAGAAGTAAAACCCTGCTGCCTTTGGAAGCACTACTGTGTCAACAGTCCGGGTCAAACCTGCGACAAGTAACATATGAATAAGCGCTACAAAGAGGTCTCCATATACCAGTGGAATGCCAATGGTCTTCGAAGGAAGTGTGCTGACTTCCGTAAACTTCTTCTGCAGTATAATTTTCCAATACTTTGCATCCAAGAGGCAGGAATGAATGATGAATTCCGCCTCTCCAACTACGTGATATATAAGTCATCTCGTCGAAGTGGTCCTAGCAGAGTACATTTGTGCGTAAGAAAGGACCTACCTTCTCATCAAGTTCACTCAAGTGATTCGGACTTCCCGGAATTCGTCGCTTGCAAAGTATCCTTTGGTGGGCAGTGCGTTAAAGTGATCAATTTTACCTACAACCTTCAAGCCGCATTTCGGTGGAAGAGCTAACAAATGTCTTCAACATTTCTAATTCATATACGTTTATATGCGGAGACTTTAATGCGCACAACATATTTTGGGGTAGTGATCGATGTGATGCAGGTGGGAACATTGTTGAGTGTGTTGCAGACAAATGCAATTTGACAATTTTAAATGACGGCTCGCCAACTTTTCTCCGAGGGCATAATTACTCTAGTTGCATCGATCTAACCTTGTGTTCCCAAGATTTCGGCACCACCTAACAAACCAAAATAGTGAACTCACGACAGTTTAAATCTTTACTGAATTTCTGCAAAATATTGCGAATAAATTTACAAAGAAAGCCCTGATTCCAAAAAAACTATGTTGCAGGTACTGGAGAGTATGAACTTCTAAGAGCCATCAGACGACGTTCAGAAAGGGCATATCGACGCAGCGGAAGTTTAGAAGCATACAAAAATGCACAGAAAATCCACAGTGTAATGCGCAGACGACTAGAAAATTAAGGTAAACGACGCTGGCGTGATTTCCGTGGCACGCTCTCTCCCCACACACCTGTTCCAAGAATTTGGCTCGTAATCCGAGCACTTAGTGGCCCTGTATCACAGAGATTCCCGTTTCGTGCTCTTGCTGTAGCCTTGGACAAACCGGAAGCTGTGGTAGCAGATGATTTTTGTCAACTTATCAGTAGGCCCGCCGCATCACAAGTGCCTTATTTGATAATTCTGTCGCGTTAGCCAGCCAGAAAATTAATGCTTGCTTTTGGGCCCAGCATCCTCAACTAGACCCTGTATTTACGTTAAGGGAGCTGCATTGTGCTATAGCATCATGTCGTCAAACATTGGCCTCTGGACCGAACGGCATTACGTTCAATATGCTAAAGAACCTTGGACAAACAGGCACAACTATTCTCTTAGTTATTTACAATAATCTATGGACACAAGAAATTGTACCCGAGTCTTGGAAGTCTGATCGCCTCATTCCGATCTTAAAACCGGCTAAGACGCCCTTGAACCTTGAATACTTCCGTCAAATCAGTCTGACAAGCTGTTTATGTAAGGTAATAGAAAAACTATTGATGCGTGACTTCAATGGTGGTGCAACAGAACTGGTGTATTCTCCAATTACTTGACAGAGTTTAGGAAACAGAGATGCACAATGGATGCAATACTGGACTTAGTAACGTATGTGGAGCATGAACACGCCTGTGGTAGTTTGATGGTCGCAGTGTTCATGGACATCAAAAGGGCATTTGACACAGTCAGTCACACTCATGTTCTGCTGAGTATGTTGGAACACGGACTGTCCGGCAGGTCTTTGCGGTGGGTATCCAAATTTTTATCAGGTCGTAAAATATTCATTCAGACGAGCGAAGGAAAAAGTGCAGAACACGACGTCAGACAGGGAGTGCCACAAGGAAGCGTACTCAACCCTGTTCTTTTCAACTGTTATGGCTGATTTAGCTAAAAGACTGCCTTTCAGGTTGAAATACTCCTTATATGCACATGATGTGTGCATTTGGGCTTCTAGCACGGACATACGGTTAATTAAGATTGCATTGCAAGACGGAATAAATAATATCAACAACTTTTTAAAAGAAAGAGGAATGATTCTATCGCACGCAAAGACAGCTGTATTGCCCTTCGCCCGTAAGAAGTTAAAGAACTTCAATCTCAGTTTAGAAAAAAAACCACTAATGATTGTGACACAGCATCGATTTCTCGGAGTAATACTTAATAGGCAGCTATCATGGGCACCTCACATAAAGAAACTCGAAAACGAGGTGAATACGCGAGTGAATATACTCCGCAGAATTGCTGGGACATCATAGGGCGGATCTGTATCATCCATGCTCGCTGTTCAGAATGCTTTAATACGACAAAAAGTTGCATATTCTGCAGCAGTGTTACACGGCCTTTCCCGCACTTCAGAGGAGCGACTTCAAAGACCATTAGCTAGGCGACTGCGCGTCTGCATAGGTGTTCCACGAGCGACTTCCAGCAGCCTTGTCATAGCAGAGACTCGACAACCACCCTTTCCAGTCATGAGAACAATTTAAACATGCCGCCATTTTTTTCGCTTACAGACGCAACACAGGGACCACCCGTTGGCACTGGAGATTTTACTAAGAGATAAAAGCAATGCTCATAACGATGTACACAGTAATGTACATATATTAGCCAGAAATGAATTTTGGAGCTCTGAAATGAACTATCCTCCATGGCTGCTTGTAATACCAAGCATTGAATTCTCAGTGGATGGCATTATCAGAAAGAAAGACATGTTCATCGAAGCTGCTCAACAACTAGCACTTTATCAGATACACATGCGGTATCCAGGGCACATACATATTTACACAGTTGGCTCAAGTACTACAACGTCTTCAACATCGGCATTTATCATACCACATCTCAATATTCAGGAATCGTTTAAATTATGTCGCATGACGTCATCTACTACATTTGAGCTCTTCGCTATTCTGTATGTCCTAAAATTTATAAACTCAGTAGCAGACGCTAGAAAATGGGTACTTTTCAGTGACTCACAGGCCGCATTAAGATCACTCTCCAGTACAAACAGGACAGTGATAAGTGATAGTTTGACATATGAAACGCTGAACGAGCTCACCAAAGCAAAGAAGGCGCAACATGAGATCAAATTTCAGTGGATACCTGGCCACTGCAACATTCACGGAAACACAGCTGCCGATGAAGCAGCACGACAAGCACATCGTAAAGACGTTACTGTTTCTTTACCAATTTCGAAAATTGAATTGCGTAGTATAATAAAGAATACAACTTTCAGAATGAGCAAAACTGCTTGATTTGACCAAAGTACAAAGAGCTGCGATTTATATCACATAGATCCATTTATTGAATTCAAAATTACGCTTGCATTAGACGGAAGGATGGAAACTCTAATTGACCGATTGAGGCTAGGAACCGCATACACAAAACATTTTTTTGCACAGAATCGGCAGAGCTGAAACTTCCGAATGCGAATGTGGATTTATAGATGAAGACGTCTGTCACCTTCTCATAGACTGTCCACATCATGACACGCTGAGACGCCGTCTAAAGTGCGAACTGTTCGCATTGGACCGCAAACCATTTAGCATGAAAAACTTTCTGGGCCCGTGGCCAACTAAAGTTTTACAGTCCCACGCTTTAAAAGCATTAACACGTTTTTTACAAGACAGCGGGATTGCTGACAAGTATTAACAAAGAACAAACTTTCATTAACAAAGAACAAACTGTATTAACAAAGAACAAACTGTACACATGTACTTATTATGTACAGTATCATGTGACACGCATCAAGTGTGTGTTGTGAAATGAATGACGTGTCGACTATTATGTGCACACAAGCGAATGCATCTCTATAAGGACCAGACTTGTGCTTTGCTGTTTTGTGCTGGTGGACCGAATATTAACGAGGGACATTTCCAGAGACTTCTTAAACTAACTTTCGAACATTTACTTACCACTGTGATATGTGCGTATCAGTGTGTCTTTGCATATCTGTGCCCAAGTTTTCTATTTTCCATGCACTGCTTTGTATGTTTTCCTTCAAGATACGTGTTCAAGTTTCAATCAACGGCTAAGGAGTTTCAATCAACGGCTAAGGATAATGGTGCGCCAACATCTCCTTATATAATCATATCAATAAAAAAAGGGAAAAGAGAATGCCACACTGCTTCACGTCTGTCGCCAAGACCATTTGCCTGCAGAAAATGTAATAACACTTTCAACGCCTTCTGTGTGTGTGTTTGTGTGTGTGTGTGTGTGTGTGTGTGTGTGTGTGTGTGTGTGTGTGTGTGCGTGTGTGTGTGTGTGTGTGTGTGTGTGTGTGTGTGTGTGTGTGTTTAACGTCTCTAGGCCAGCTGGCCTAGAGCTGGCTCACCTCCCTGTCCTCACGCTTCCTTTCGGTATATGTCGTAAGCACGTAAAAAATTGTATAGGAGGATTTTAGGTGTGTTTCCTGTACACACAGCACTAAGTGAGTGTTTGTATAAAAGCTCTTGTACGTCGTCGAGGTTCTTAAGCAGTCCTCTGACGTTCTAATGTATAATTTGTGTTTCCATATTGGAAGTAAAATAGTGCTGTGTGTACGTTAAGGGAGTGACTTGTTTAAGCTGAAAGGTCGAGCTCAAGTAACAGGGCCATTATCAGGCCTTGTTATGAGCTTTTTAGTTCTCTTGGCGCGCTCCAGAGAGCCGCGGCGTTCTTTTGGCACCAGGGGTGCCGCCGTATTCATTGCCTCCTCGGAGGCACTGAATGCCCGTTCATGCAAGCTGGTTTTTTGAAGCTTGGGCCTCGCCTGGTGAGGTGAGGCCTTGAGACCCGAGGACCCTGGAGACTCTGGTCTCTGTTCAATAGTAGGCGGAGTAGACTCAACTACTGCCGCCTTGGGGGCAAGCGCTACAGCCAATGGCTCGCTCTGCGCAGGCCGAAGGTGTGGCGAGGGCTGGTGCGACACTGCCTCCTGGCGCGCCGCATCAGCATATGTGGGGCCATAAAATGGCGAGACTCTTTTTCTCGCTTCTTTAAATGTAATGTTTTCTTTTATCTTTAAAGTGATGATCTCTTTTTCTTTTTTTCAGAAAGAACAGGAACGTGAGTACGTGGCATGATTACCACTACAGTTCACACAGTGTGCAGGTGCTTCTTAGTTGTCGGACGCGTGGCCCACGACTCCACACAGAGCACAAGTTTTCCGGCCACGACAGCTTTGCGAGCCGTGGCCATATCTCTGACATTGGAAGCATCGGCGGGGGTTGGGAATATATGGCCTCACGGATGTCTTTGTATACCCAGTCTGAATGGTTTCCGGCAAATCGCTCGAAGCAAAGGTCAGTACTAAGTGCTTGGTTGGTATTTCTTTTTGATCTCTTCTTATCTTAATACGCTGTACGTTTGTCACGTTCTGGCCCTTCCATCCTTCCAGAAGTTCAGCTTCGGTCAGGTCAAGCAAATCTGCATCCCATACGACCGCGCGGGATGAGTTCATGGACCTGTGTGGCGTAATACTGATGGGTGTGTCTCCAAACGTTGTGAGGGTCTTCAGTTTATCAAATTGGTCTTTGTCACGTATCTCAAGGAGTAGATCTCCGCTGGCCATTTTGGTAACCTTGTACGCGGCACCGAGAGTTTCGGTTAAGCGTCTAGCCACTACTAAGGGGGATACAGTTATGGCTTGCTTGTTAGTTTTTTCGCAATGTATAACGTGGAAATGAGAAAACATTTGTCTTGGCCGGATGAAAAAATTGATATCTTCGGTGCGTACCCGCTTTGAGGAGGCACGATCACTGAGTGAAGGGAATGCTTTCTGCATGCTAATTGTATGTTGTTTAGCAGCGTTGGCGGCCACCCACCACGGAGCCCAACGAGGGGACGCGGCAAGTTTGAGGATGCTGACAGCTTGCAGACGTCAGTTGTACAACCCCGCTATAACCTAGTGCGCCTAGGCCAAGGTAGGCTATTTGCACAGGGTTAACTCTTGCCGCCGAGAAAATTGGAAGGAAGCAGAAGAGAGAAGTAGACAGGAAAGCTAAAAAAGTAAGAAAGACGAAGATGTAGGGAGAGAGAGATAGGAAAAGGCGACTGCCGATTTCCCCTGGGTGGGTCAGCCCAGGGGTGCCGTCTACGTGAAGCCAGGACCAAAGGGGTGTGTTGCCTCTGCCGGGGGGCCTTAAAGGTCCAATCACCCAGCGTCGGCCCAACCCCCAGGATCCCCTTTTCCCCGGACACGGCAAGGCCACGCACGGCTAGGCGTGGGAGGGAGTCAAAACTCCCCCGTTAGCTCGGGTCCGTGGTGTCGCTACACACCAAACACCTGCTTGCGCAGGCGCCCCTGCGGGGTCATTCAAACTCAGCTCAAACCGCGAGTCTAAATCTTAGTGAGTGCCTCTGATAATATGTTGTTGAGTTTAAGTTCCATTGAGTCTGGTTGAGAAGTTTACTGGGTCTTCGTGCGAGTGAGTCCGGTTGAGAAAAAGTTTACGGTGTCGGAAAAAAAGTGAGTTTGGTGAGCAAAAGTTTGGCGAGTCTGAGTCTGTGTGGGCTCTCAGGACAAAATACGATTATGGGTGAGCTCCTACTTCTTCACTGACACACCCAAAGAGCTGCATTGACAACAAAATTCACTGAGTGATTTCCAGTAAAATTTGTCACAATAACTATTTACAACGTGTATTCGATCATTAGGTGCAGCGCTGTTGATCTCTAAAACAGGCTTTTATCACATAAGTAAATCGCAGAAATTAAAATAAAATGTCATATTCAATTTAAACTGTGTAGTTTCTTTTTTTTCCTCTAAAGTCTCACTTTCTGTTTCCGCACGTCAACCATCCGCGTGCTGAAACCCTATAAAAGAGTATGATTGAGGGATAGTTAGTAAAACATTTACAAAAATTATAACTGCGCTAAAAAAGAGTCACGAAATTGAAGTGGACAGGACGATCACAGACTAACAACTGGTTTATTGGAAAAGTACACCACTCTTTTTGAAACAAACTAAACGCATGCGCAGAGACAAACGAGACCACGTGACAAGTCCCAAGACTTCCTAAAACTAAAAATGAAACTTCGCCCTTTACTGGAAAAATACACAGATGAGCCACTAACGCACTTATCAGGACTGTTTCTATAGCTATAGAAGATGCCTCCAAGATCTCTCTTGCTCTTTGGCTTTTGGCTCGCCCTAACACCTTGGTACTGCTTAAGATGGGCTTGCATCCCTGCAGGCATGTGCCACAATGAATTGGTAGGTGCCTCCCACTCCCGTCTCCTAATGAATTAGCACGCTCCACTAAATACATATTAATAAAACTTCCAGTCTGCTTCACACATACCCTTCCAAAGATCAGAGAAAACTCTTGGACCACTCGCGTTATACAGGGTACATAAGCACGTCTGTGCCCAACATCAGATCGTTCGTTGTTTACTTTGTTCGCGTTAGACATGCCGCTAAAACGCGATAACTTGCATGGCGCTGAAAAACCGAATCGACCCCGTATCTTTCCGCTTGATGCCATGTGGTTCCTTGCGTAGTTATGGCATCACTTCGACTTTCTATCTTTCACTGTTTTCTGAATGTTTTCCTTCATGTGCCCTTGCGTTATCATCAGTGGTCATGGAAAGAAGTGAATGGGGGAATGTCAAAGTGATTCTAACAATGTATCGCATGGCATTAAAAAGGTGGCGGGAAGATACCGGGTCCATTTATTTTTTCAACGCCTTGCAAGTTATCATGTTTTTGCGGCATGACCGACGCGAGCAAAGTAAACAATGGGCGATGTGACGTTAAGCACAGACGTGAGTATGATACCCTGCCTAACGGGCGCGGTCTACGAGTACCCCCACACCTGTGGAAGGGTTGCTGTGGTGCAGACTGGAAGGAGTATTATATTCTTTTGATGGAGCATGCTAATTCATTAGGAAACGTGAGTGAGAGGCATCTACCAGTTCATTGTGGCGCATGCGCGCAGGGATGCAAGCCCATCTTCAGCAGTACCAAGGTGTTAGGGCGAGCCAAATGTCAAAGAGCAAACGAGTTCTCGGAGGCATCCTGTGCAGCTAGGCATGGGCCTGATAAGTGCGATAGCGACTCATTAGTGTATCTTTCCAGCAACGAAGGAGATTTCAGATTTAGTTAGTGGAAGTCCCTGAACTTGTCACGTGGTCTTGTTTATCTTTGTGCGTGTGTTTAGTTTGTTTTAGAAAGGGTGGTGTACTTTTCCAATAAGCTACTCGTTAGTCTGCAATAATCCTGTCCACTTCGTTCTCGTGCCTCGTTTTTCTTAAAAACGCTTTGCAGGTGTGTTAAGAAACGCAGGTTATTCATAAAAATACCATAGCATTCAAGCATCTTTCTTCTAGAGAGAAAAATTATGCGTGTAGACGTAAATATCTTCATGTACTCAAAGTTACATTGCAATGAGTAATTAGTAAAAACACTTGATATCTGGTGTTTACCATCTCAAAACCACCATATGATTATGAGAAACGCCGTAGTGGCTCGAGGTCTTCGTAAATTTCTACCTCCTGGGACAAATGGAACGTTTCAACCGAGCATTCACTAACTTTGTTCAAGTTTCACTTTTCCAAGGATGACCCATTCGACAAGCAGCCGTGGACTACCTTGCAATCTACAGGGCTACTCCACAGGCAACCACTGGGGTTGCCCTGCCATTCTGCTGCATGGTAGAATGCCCTGAACTAGACGATGTCGTCGGCCTTTCAGCATCAGCCTTCGCTAAAGAACGGGCTAAAGAGTTGCCGTGACTACATCGTAGAGTCCACTGTCAACAACACAGTAGCAAGCTGTTTATAGATAAAAGGAGAGCTGCCAAGAAGCCTAGGATCGCTGTAGGAGACACCGTTCGTGTCAAGAAACCATCCGATCGCTTTAAGGGCAACTGCTCCTTTTCTGCCCCAACTAAAGTGTTGGAAAGAAAGGGACCTGTGTCTTGAAGGCTTGAAGACGGCCGTACGTGGAATGCCTCCAAGCTATCCAGGGTTCCCGAGAGGGGTATTTGCCGCCAGTCGCAGCTACCTGTGCCGCATTACCAGCCCTGGTCCCACAGCCTGTCAGACTACAACCTCCCGCACTGCAGCCATAGTCTCCTGGTGTGCTGCAGCCTGCCGTGCCGCAGCCACAGTCTCCTGGTGTGCTGCAACTTGCCATACCACAGCTGCAGTTTCCTGGTGTGCAGCATACCGCCGTGACGCCGCCGCAGTCTCCTGGCGTACTGTAACCTGGCAAGCCACAGCCACTGTCCCCTGACGTAGTACAGCCTCCTGAGCTGCAGCTGCCTTCTTGGACGCAGTCGCTATCTCCTGTACTGCAGCAGCCAACCTTGACTGGGCAGCATTCAGGGCAGCCGACCCAAAGACGCCAGCCACCGACTTGGCTTCAATACTATCAGACAAACTTTTAGTGTACAGTCTGAACTGTGTATATTCTGTACTATGTACTGGAGTAAGGTATACTTGGGTTTTTGTCACTAACACGTACTAACAACTAACCACTAAAGTTAAGGGAGGGAGTATGTTGTATTTAGTTTCGATTTCGCTTCTATTCTTTCATCTCCAGGGGTCGCATCCACTCATTGTTATATAAACCAAGTACATAGTCAATAAAGGGAGATTCTTGCTTCGTACATGTACAGACAAAGCAGCTTGCTCTTAATTTAATATTGTAGGCTTACTGCAACGTGGAGGAGGGATACAGAGCTTCAAAGAGACACGAAATGGTATACTAAGCAGCAACCAGCGAGGTAGCTCAACTTCACTAGACGTGGAGATTAGGCAGAAGTGGGTCAAAGAACCGTTTCACCACGCCCACCACGATTACATCGACGCTGACGAACACAATGGTGACCAAATGGGACTGTTTTTCTAGACGTTTCAGTCTAAGACACGTGCTAAAGGTAAGCTCGTGTAAGGGCTGAAAAAACAGCAACGTGTGCTTCACTGTGCTTTATTAACCAACGTGGACGGGAGTGACGAGTGCACCAAATTTGTCATGGAAAAATAAAAAAATCCTCGCTGCTTCCGTGGTGTGGCCAGAATACGCTACCACCATAACTGCAAGACATGGATGACAAAGAACATTATTGGGAGTGGCTGTTAGAGTTAAACCCACCACCGAAAGGAAAAGTGCACTCACCGCCGATAATTGTAGTGCCTGCTATTCCATGCCCAAGCTTTCAAGCGTGGAAGTTTTTCCACCTGCCTCTGAACACGACGGCAGATTCGCAGCCCATGCATACCGATATGATTGCCAACACAAAGGTCACGTACAGACAGGTCCAATGTTAAAGAGAACAGTTGCATGCAAGGCTAGTCCAGATTTTGCACTCTTGCAAAGGCACAGTGGCTTAGATTAGCATAAGACTTTCGATTTTTGACAGTGCTGACTTCTTTTGACAGACTCGTGCCCTGCATGAATGACGTGTAGAGATACACTTGCTGTTAGGAGGCCAGCAAAATGAAAGGTGTTCATTCGAGTGTTCCTTTTAACAGTGGATCATACTGTAACTTCGCCATGCTGTTGATGAACATCACCTCGTGGACAAGCAGAGGCAATTAAATCTCAAGATCAATCTGTTTATGGCTGTGCAGTTTGTCCTTGGTGCTTCGCTCAAGTAAGCACTGCTAAAGTGCGGAACTGCTTCGAGAGCGCGCGCGTTCCGAGGCAGCAGTAACTTATGCGAAGCTTACAAAGCTTCTGTAGATGAAGTGACGACTCAATTTTGGTCTGCAGTTGACAAGGATGCTTCAGGACTTGAAGGGACTGCTTGCAGACACACTGCAAAAATCAGACCATTCAACCAGTGAGACAACTGCCGTGATTGTGCTTGTGTCAGAGCAACGGCCCCAGTGACGACGCATTAGGGCAGGCTGCACCGACATTGTCCTCGCAGGAGGCTCTGCATATGATGCACTCCCTTTGGGGACTTGTTTTCATTAGGAACCTCTCATCGCACAACAAGGAGCCAAGGAGCAACTAAAGACGCTTCAAAGGAGAATGTCGCTTCCCGTAAAACAAGCAAGGCTGACCAATGTGGGGTATTTTATGCCAGCCAGGGAGAAGCACGTGACGTGGCGATTGTGGCGACCGCATCACCGCATTTCAAGATTTCTCCAGGCCCACAGCAACCTTCTTCCATTTTATAGCACATACTCGTATCTGTCTGTACTGAGTTATCCTAATTACTGATGTGCATTGGGATATCCTTTCCAATGTTGTGTTTTTTTCACAGCAGTCTGCCATTCCTCTATTTTGCTTTTTTTTCTTCACGCAACCCATTTACAACATTTACCGGTAATAACAGTGGAATTTTGGAGACACTTGAATATTGTTATAGGTGGATTGCACTGTGGTGCTGTTAAGCACAAATAAACTGCACTGGAAAAAAATGTAAACTTTCAAAGAGAACACCCTTCATTTTATGCAGCGTGCCACCCAGGACCCCTCCTTCTCAAAATGGTAAAGCATCTGTTGATATACAAAGAAGGTGCTGGCAAACCTTACAAAAGACACTATTCGAACACTATACTTCACAGTATCTTATGAGCAGCCACTAGCACCTAAATGGCAAGGAGTATCAAAGAAAAACCAACAAGTTAATACAGTCGACTCTCGTTAATACGAAGTTCACGAGGACCGCGAAAAACTTCGAATTAAGCGGAATTCCAATTAACCACAATGAACGAAAAATACAATTATTTCAAAGCAGTTTATGAGAAAAAATTTGCGATTGCCGTTTGCTTCTGTTTGCTGAATCTTCCAGCAGAAAGCAGGTTCTGCAGGCTGTATATGTGCCCGAATGCTTCCTCGGCGTTGCTCTCAGCAGTGAAAAACCGCTGCGCGAGGGCAAGGCCTGCGGCTACATCAGCAGCCCGCGGTAGTGGCTCACTTGCGGCGTCGTCATCGTCAACCTCAGTTTTGTGACTAGGCTTGCTGGGCCAAACCATCTCCATGACCTCAGCGTCCGACAGTGCACCGCACGTTTCTACTGAACTGTCAGTGGCAATGCACTCCTCGAAAGGGACGTCGCCGAGAGCTGGCAGGAGACCATCAACGTCAAGCTCACTTGTGTCTCCTTTCCTCACTGTACAAGACGCGTCATCATCTGCACCACTTGGTGCCATAGTAAATGCATGTGGAGCTTCGTCGCATGTGAAAACGCTGAGTCCGCCCACGACCGTAACGAGATCAACAATGAGGCCAGGAACCGGAACCGCCGGAGCAGCCACTTCGTGATCTGGGGCGCTGCATGCAACTGCGATGCCATCAGCTGGCGTTTTGTGCTGCGGCGCTGTGGTCAACTGCAATGCCCTTGGGTGCCGGTCGCACACGCATTGTTGTTTAGCACTTCGAAAATAGGAAATTTATCAAACATTACGATTTCCTCCGGGAATTGGATTGAAAATAAATTTGAATTAACTAAAATTTCAGACCTCTAGCTTCCAATTACCAAGAATTTCTTCCTGTTGAACTGCATGCAAAACTGACGGGACCCCAACTCCACTTCCAATTAACCGATAATTCCGATTAGGCGACTTCGAATTATCGGGAGTCGACCGTAGCAAAGATTGCGCCACTACAGAAATAACTCAAGACGCCATATGAAACAAAGTTCAGTGGCTTAAATATGAAACACGCCGTATAAAACAAAGTTCAGTGGCTTAAATAATCGCTTGAAAAAAGAAATACAGCCAGCATGAAGTATATCGTTTGGTTAGATTTCCCTTCTCAACAAAATCAAAAGACACCATCGATTCTCTAACATTGTGACGTTTGAACATATTAATGAATCGTTTCTTTAGCACGTCTTCATTAATGTACCTTGCTCCTAAATCTACCTTTGAGAAATCGTACAAAAAATTAATACAGCTGGACCCCTCGGTAGGAGACACACGCCGGATCACACTTCTTCTCCCTTTTATGACATGTCTGTTATGAGCAGGGTATCACAGGCTTTCGTGTTCTGATCAACCCTTATTTTGCCGTAGACAAACTAGTGCCCTTTACACCCATTTGCTTCTTACACCAGTGTCTCTCATAAATGTGTTCAACTGTATTATGTGATTGGAAATGCAGCTCCTGTGAAGTAATCCTTGACGCACCTAGTTCTCAGATGTGAGTAGAACATGGACAACCATTGAATGGCTTACCATGAGGTGTGACTCACTCAGGTCGGGTTTGTCGTATCATGGAAAGAATGTGCAGATCTTGACTTGTCACAGGTAGCTTCAATTTTGTCCGATCCATTCACGATGCCGAGAGCCTGGTGGGTGTCACAAGCGTGACTGGTCTCGGCAGCGGCCTGTGCCGCAGCCACGTTGCTGGCCTCCATGTCAAGGACGTGATGGTGGGTGTAGTTTTCGCAGGGTAATTCCTCGAGCTGCATAAGGGGCTGATGCTCCTCATTGTTCAGCAGCTCTTTGACATCATGGTCGGACCGTGTCACCTGCAGCGTGTCCTGCAGAAAAAAATGAGAGTGAAAATTAATTCCATTGCTTATCAAGGTATGCAACCTCCCGCTAGAACTTTTCAAATGTGGAAGTTGCAAGAAAATACACGTTATTGAAGTAACTTATTCGTGATTGTCGGTGTATAAAGTTCAGCAACTCTTCAGCGGTTCCGCTTCACCGCCTTAACCTTTTAGATTCGCCAATTCAAATCAGCTCACAAAGTTCCCAATGATCTATTCCTTTATCCAAAACAAACTCAAAAACGCAGCAATAGGCAAAGCGACAAGTAAATTCGAAGCAACAGGCACGAATATTACGCAATTCAATGTACACTCATACCTTAATACAGTCAAATCTCGATAACTCGAACTTGAAGGGGCCCGAAAATTTTTCAGTTTAAAAGAAGTTCGAATTAGTGAAAGCTAACTGAACGGAGGGCTCACCATGCCGTGGCGCATGTGCATTGAGCTAACACACGAGGGGGAAGTTTTGGAAGATTACATTTATTCACAAATCACAGGGCATCCGTCATTAATTGATGTAATCGGTGATGCGCGTCTGCACACGTTTGCCTTGCAGCGAGTCAATTTTGCGCGCAACTTGCAAAGCATTTCTACTTCGGCATCAGCGTTCTCCTAGCAAAAGAAGTTGCGCGCGACACACTCTATAGACGACAACAAGGACTGCATCTCCGCTAAGCAGCCGCAGCGTGACCAGCACATGACGAGAAAGGAGAAGCGTCTCCACGAGGAGAGAAGCAGATAAATATTTGAGAGAGAACCGCCATTCCATGGCAGCTTTTTTTTGCTCTCTTCCCGCGCGTCGTTGAGAGGAGAAGGGTCTACATAGCAGAGACAAGAAAGGGGGAAGCGTGGCACTGGCGCGTGAGAGCCAACACTCTACGACAGCTGTCTTTTTTCTCCCCTCTATCTCGCTCTTTGCGTGCGGCGTTGGAAAGAGGAGGGTCTTTACGTGACAGTAACGGAAAAGGGAGAAGCGTGGCACAGGCACGTTACATATCGGCATTTGAGAGAGAGCGAACATTTCATCGCAGCTTTTTCATTGCTTTTCTTTTCCTCCGCGTGCAGCGTTCAGATGTCGGAGGTGATGCCGGGGGTAGAGTGTGGTGCTGAGAGCATTTTCAGAGGGCAGTATGTCTGAATTAACCGTGGCAAGTTCTCGCGAGTTCGAATTACAGGGCGTTTTCACCCGTTGGAATACACATTGCTTTGACGGGACCTCAGCGTGAGTTCCAATTAACTGGAAATTCCAATTAAGCGTGTTCGAATTAATAACATTCAACTGTACAACAAACCCAGATATATTGAAATATCGGATATAACAAACTTATCCTCGAGTAAGATGAACTTCGCAACAATGAGGTTTAATTGTACTGCCCATAATTTCCATGGTGGCAAAATTATCACAGTGCCAGAGCTCCCTTCAGTAAATACTGTAGCAAAGTCTATGTCCCTTACCTCCACATGCTTTATATTGCCTTGTGCCTGGCTTTCAAGCTTTTTTTGATTTAAGTCACTTTTTCACAGTACACATAGGAAAGTGCAAAGTCCTTTATGCTCCTTTAGTTGGCTGTAGCCATCTAGCACGAAGTTGCAGGATATCTCCAACTGCTCATACATTCATGCGAGCTCGTTTGGAGAAGAGCCTTTTTAGGGCGAGGGTGCATGCTATTGTGAAGAGGTGTTTCGTACCACAACCGATGCTTGGCGTTGTGAAGGCTCATTTGGGACAGGTTAGTATGGTTGTGTTTTCCTGCGTGAGAGTTCTTTCCGCTAGCAGTATGCTTCGTCGCGTAAAGCTCACTAAAGTGAATGTGTAATAACCATGGTGCAAGAACATTAATTCGTGAGTGGACACACTCTGCTTGACACAACGGAGACCACATCCAGATAATGTTTGATTTTAGTTTTCTTCGTTCAGCGAACTGGGAGCGCAGAGAAAAACACAAAGGACGAAGCGAGGAACCACACAACACGAGCGCCCAACTGGCCCACATTTTGATCCTTCTGTTTTATTTTAGTACATGCACTGGCTGCAGCATCCTGGCACAAAAACCAAGGTGTGCTACCACATGGGGGCCTGAAGGGACTCAGCGCAACAAGGCAGACGTGGGTTCCACACCTTTGTTCTCCTTGTGTATCTTTTTAAAGCATTGTGTGCGCCAGCAACTAACACTATGAATGCATGCTGCTTTTCAGTGACCGAGAAACACTAGTGTGGCGAACACTGTAGTTGCCTCTACGGTGTTCTCCCACACGCAACGCCATTGCGGATGCTACATGTGCAGCTCGTCGTTTATAGTACATATGACGGCTGCGGTTACGTGGGGGCCGACGAGGGGGCCTAAAGGGACTAAAAATGGTGAACATTATTTAGACGCTCCTTCAGGCGGGGTGTCTACACCTAAATTATTTTTCTTACACTGTGGTAGTAACGTAGTACGCATAATTAGGATTTCTAAATGAAGCAGTTCAGTCACTTTTTCTCCACAGCACAAATAGTTCCTTTCAAAATAAGTGCCTTGTTTGACAGCATTGGGAAAGATAGTGTCGTTTAACTTTCAGCATGAATGTTTCCAGAAATACACGAAGTGCTTGCAGTATCACCAAGCAGAGCACTGGTAGGGGCACAGGCGATGCAGCATCAATACAAAATAATATTATAATAAGAAAATTCTTCACAATTTTAACACAAGCGCATCAAAGCAATACACAAAAGGTTTCGAAGAGGACGTTATAGTTAAGTGTGCTGCAGAGATCTTGACAACAGCACCGTACACAGTCCTGCAAATATTAGACTCTCTTCTTTCGAGTAATATGCTGGTGCACTCAGCAAGTAACAATAGGGCAAGAACTGGAAAATCAGATGAGGATAACTCTTTTGCAAGGACACAACAAAAGGAAATAACCGCTACACTCCGGGGTTTTGTGTCAATGGTATGGTATATTCATAAGGCAAGCTGTACAGGATTACTTTTGACAGCTGAGAGCTTTTACAGGTGCGCACCTAAGCTCACGGGTACTCTTGCATTTGCCTGCCCTGAAAATGCAGCAGCTAAGCACCCTCAAGTTCATCAATGAATCGATACATCAATAAATCTATCAATCATTTTATTTTCAACTTCAGCAAGTAGGAGGGCATGGGAAGAAAACACTCCTGTGAGCTTGACTAGGCTTCAGCTTAGTCAAGTTCCCAGTTTAGTAGAACGACACCTCCCACACTAAATGTCGATGTAAACTAAGACAGTAGCAGTAAACATTTTAAATCGGTGGAGCCAACAAGGGGGAAACAATACAGGCTCCAGTGACAAATGAATAAGCATAATTTTTAGATCGTACCTCTCAGGTTCACCAAGGGCATCAAGCTCAGGCTAAATATCCCTGATGTTTGGTCCATTGTTCGGAAAGAAGGCGCAGAGAGCATTCTGAAACTACACATTTCCTGTGCCTGCAAAATTTTCAGTACTAGTGGTCTCAGTCCCATGAACTTGTAATTAAACGAGTAAAAGATGTAAGTTGAAAGCAAATAGTAAATGGCACTTGAGGTTCTAGGGTAGCACAAAATAATACACGAGGTTCTACAGTAGTATAGCAAAATCACTCTATCACACTGGAAGCGAAATGTTATGTGACCACGGTGCTGCGTATGACTTCAATGTAAGCTTTTCAATACGAGCATGGCATGTAAAAAGATGCAAGCCATCTGGTCAGCCCCTCTAAAGATCCAGGAAGCAACTGTGAGTGTCAGTCAAAAGATCTAGGGAGCCCTGTGAGTCAAAGTATACACACTTCCCAACAGAAGCACGCAGTGCCTCCTCTTACTTCAGTCCCCCTCCCCGGCTCCTGTAATCCACGTGCCTTTTGCTCTACAAAAGACAGCCACTGCATTTTCTTTCTACTTCAGAACTATTCATCAGCAGGCATCGCATGTCTTAATCCACACAGAATATACCGTGCGTAGGACGTTGTTATTGATTTTATCTTTACACGGGACATCAGTGATAGCAAGAACATGTTGTAATGTTCATATAATTATTATCACAATAAAAATGTACTAATCACACGACCAGTGTAGCCAAACTTCGTGAAACATGACTGAACACGTCTCGAAAAGTTTGGCTTATCTGAAACCGTGGCTGGTGCCTGTTCAACATCCAGCCATATCTCAAAAAGAGATGCCTAGGATAAAGTGACGTTGTTTAAGAAGCCAGAGGAGTGACTGTGCAAGTTTATGTTTAGAATAATTTTGTGCCACTTCTGTTCCTACAGCATGACAGTGAGAGGCAGAGCCCGTACTGATAAAATAAAGCGCGAGGGATTCATATGTCCATATCAATCCCTCACGCTTCTCTTTTAAGACCATCACCTACTACACTGCTAATAGCTCTCGCATGTTCTTTCACTCTTGTTGAGAAGCTGCAATTGATGTTCAGTCTTTGCTGCTTTCAGCGAGTGTCACTGCTCAGAATTTCACTTAGGTGCCATCTGGTGATCTGCCAAGAACTTTTTTTGCAAGACCAAGAGTGTTTTACAACAGAGTACTTTGCAGTTTATACACATTCATGTTCCAGATGAAGAGTGCAGATGCAAAAAAATTTCCAGATGCAATAAATAACAAAGCAATACCTACTATATTTCTTGCTAATTTTACCTGTTGATAATTCACAGATGCTTCGTGTGTGTCCCCATAGGTCTATCCTACAGGTTATCACGCCTTCAATATTTTGTCTCAACACTCCTTGAAGCAGCACTGAGTAGTTCACAATTCCAAGTGCGCGCTGGGAAATCTTTCGTAGGAGCTGCACACATACACAACGTGGTCTGCAGTCAAACTATTCAGCATATTGGACCTTACCTTTAACTATTTGAATGAGTGCTTTGAAATCGGAATTCCTCACAGCAGTTTGATGAGGCACTTGGTAGTGAATTGAAGTCGATCTAGAACTGGTTCATCCTGGAGACTTCCCTGCACAAATGGAACTGGTACTTTGTACAGCAACATCTCAACGTAAGGACACAAATACATGAATCAGCACTTGTGAACAGAAGAATTAGGTATTGTATCACCACTCATACAAAAAAATTGAAGAGAGCACAGTACCTGCTGTGACCTGTATTGCAATCAAAACATCACTGAAAACTGTCATAATCAATGGAACCATGCCTACACAGTTTTGATTGGTGATTGATCGATTCATATGGGGTTTAGCATCCAAAAACCACCACATAATTATGAGAGACGCCATAGTGGAGGGCTCCGGAAATTCCGACCACCTGGGGTTCTTTATAGTGATACTGAACAAAAATTTAAATAACTGACGAAACTTGGAAATGGCACTCGAAAGATGCTACTGTTCCAATAAACTGAGTTTCTTGCCCGTATTTTTGAACAGTTCGTTGTGTTTTTGATGGATTGTGAGCGCGCGAGGGCTGCTCGTGAGCGCGAGCAGTGGCGTCGAACTCACCGAGGTGCATGCAAGATGCACATGTTCTTGTCCTTCTCTTTCTTTTCTCTAAGCTGTCCTTTCACTCCCCTCTTTTTCTTTTACAAAAGCGCTGACACTTTGCCTTTGCCAGATGCATTGTTCGCTGCTGTTGCTGTTCATACCGGTTCTGGGAACCGAAGTGGAAGATAAGGGAGTCTAGAGATGCGGGCGATGGCTGGCATTGTTGGCTTGCCAGTTTATGGTGAGTTGGACGTCACCCAACGTCACATCCTCTAGTTCGTGGCCCTGCTGCTAGACGCAACAGTTCGTGAAAAAAGCAGTCAATTCAATATTTTTCCTTAGTTTCTGCTTGGATTGAAGTTTCTCTTTATCGATTTAAAGACCCAATCTATCAATTTGGCTGAAAATATTGGTGGCAAAAATTTTGTTCAGTATCCCTTTAACTTGCCTACACAGTGTTTTACCAGGCACAACCTAACTGTTCTGTGTGCATGCGGTCTTCCACTGCGCCAGTATTCTAACCTTGTGCTGCTCTATTCTTGTCTTCAATATTATCCAGTCTTGCACAGTTACTAGTGGGCAAAAATATCTGAAGTACTGACGTGACAATCCCTCTTGGACATGGAGTCATCAAATTCGCAGCTGTCAAGTGAAAATTTATGCTTTTGTCTGTTAGTAATCTACAGATTAAAAACTCATCGAAGTTACCATTTTAGAAAATACAACAAAATAGATGCACATCCTCAACAAAGACACAGGACGAGTGCCTACTGTAATCTGAATTACGGTAATTACAATAATTCACAAAAATCAGCGGCAAAGGTCCGCGTTTTTTGTTTTTTGAGTACCTTCTTTTTTTAAGTAAGAGAAGTAATGGCTGGCACTGCTGCTCCATTTTTAGTCACTTCCACTTAAAGTGCGCACTAACGTAAACCAGCCTACATAAAGAGCGGGCAAACTCATTATCTCGTATTCAGAGTGAATAGCGTCTAAGTGCCACCATAGCCGAAAGTATAGAGGCTATGGTCCCACATACGTATAATACAGAGCATGGAACTTGGAGTGCCATGCGTAAACGACAAATACGCCATTTAGTCCCCCTAGTTTGGCTTTCATTAACATCGCATCGCTCTACTATCATGCTGTAATTTGTTATTACAACTGTCATCTTCACCAGGTCCGGCATTTGAGCAATGAGTTAAAAGAGCGTCATAGATATTACGACACGTGCACTATTCCTGTCGAAGCGCAATTAAAGTCGCTTCAAGTCAAGACCACCACCGAAAGGCAACATAGGAGTGTGAACAGTGGCCTAATGAAGTATGGGAACGTCTGGACCAACCCAACGTTTATATAAGAAACACATACGCATTATCTACACCACTCACCCGTATCCCTGCAGCAAAAAATTATTGTCGTCACGGTATCGCTAACAAGCCCCACTAAGTTTCGCGGAACTGAGAACAACTCATCCACTCTGTACGCTCCATGAATAAGCATAAGAAAGGGCACGTCAATTGAAGAACATTATCTTTGCTTCTACCACATGCGATGAACCTTTCAAAAAGGGCAGTCTGCCTTAGAAGTGTGGCAGCTTGGGCTAGTTGGTATGGCATGACGATAGTTATAGCGCGAGAACAAAACGACGACAAAGAGACACTAGCGCTCGTGTCTTTCATGTCCTTCTTGTCTCTGTGTCGTCGTTTTGTTCTCGCGCTATAACTATCGGCAGTCTGCCGTTGACCGACTTCGGCTCAAAATGCCCGTAAGTTGGCTTCAAAGGCATCCGCGAGGACAAACGAAGCCAAGACCAAGCCAATGCGACCTTGTAGTCAAGACTGCGAAATGGTTTTGCGCGCGCTTTGAGAAGAAGCACTGTATCATTCATTCGCCTGAACAAGGAATACTCCAGTAATGTCGCTCAAACGACGTTCGCTAATGCTCGACGAAAAGCTCATGATACTGAAATTCGTCGACGAGAACTAGACAAGCAAGCGGCGAGTGCTGGCCCGGCAACTGGACATTCCCGTGTCCATGGTGGTTACCATGGTTGGGAAGCGCGAAAGTATCGAGGCCGATGTCCAACGCTGCGGCCTGGCCTGCCGTGCGACGAAGTCGGGGTAACATAAGAACCTCGAGGATTTCATGCGAACCTGGTTGAGCAGCGTGGCTGAAGCGCCCACCGCGCAGGAGGTGCGAGAGACTGCCCAAGCCGTGGCAACAAGGTTCCTTTTGGCGTTGCATAAGTGGTTGCCAGACTGGAAGGATGGTTGTTGTCAGACTGCCACTAAATTTGGCTAAAATTTTTTTCTTTTGTTGTGGCTTTTCTGTACGAGTTTGGTGCTATCCGCGGTGCATTTCTTGGCTGAAAATGTTTCTCCTGTAGTTGTGGCTTCTTCGTAAGAGTTTGGTGCTAACCGCGGTGCATTTCTTGGCTGAAATTGTTTCTCCTGTAGTTGTGGCTTCTCCGTAAGAGTTTAGTGCTATCCGCGGTGCATTTCGCGAGTGCATGAGCGACGCTGGCCGTTTTAATTAACGAAATGAACCGAGCCTAGCAGAAATGGCGCGTGGTGCTGCCGTGCAATTAAGAGGCCGTTTTAATTAACGGAATGAACCGCGCATTACAGAATTCGTTTTTTACGGAATGAACCGCGCCTAGCAGAAGTCGAGCGCGGCGCTGCTGCGCAATTAAGAGGCCGTTTTAATTATAGGAATGAACCGCCCATTACAGAAGTCGAGGCGCGTTCTCTTGCTATGTGCGCAGCTGTGCGATTAGGATATCGCGTCTCAGTATTACGAATTACGTGGAAAACTGAATAGAGTCGCAGGAGGTGATGCGCCGTCCCCCTCCCACCTTATTTTTCTTTTTTTTCCTCTCTCAGCTGATCGTGTCGCGTCGACCGCGCGCTACGACGGGGGACGCTACGCTTTCCCTAGCTGTGTCAGCACAAGACATATCGTTCGGGCTCGTATATACACAGTGTGATGAATAAGCATTCCAAGGCTGGTTAGTCGGGGTACCTCGGATATGTTACAGCTATGTACGCCTAGAAGGCTGCTTTATCGAAGCAGATGGAGCGAATTAAGCGCGACTTGCGTGTACCTGTAAATGGGACCCGGCCGACGAGCCGCCGTCGCTTACAGGGCCCCACCCACAATAAGCACAAATTGTCTCTCAGCTCAAGAGCGCAGTATAAAACAATAGGGTGGGTACATAAGAATAAAATGGCAGAATATGTCTCACTACACGCTCATCCCTCACGATATGGCAGGGATTCCTAAATGGGATATCGGCGAGCGATCACCTTCATTAATCGAAGGAAAGGGTCTTTCACGTTGAAACGTGCAACGACCAAGTACGTTTCGAGAGGCAAAAAAAGGAGCCTTGCCCCTGTCTACCCTGCATCTTGAGTGTCCCGCGGAGCTGGGACAGCTAGCTGTTTCCTGCAACCATTGTACCTGAAGTGTGGGTCTGCTCGTTTTTTTGCCGGGGCGATCGTACGTGACGACTTACTGCATCCTGGGTCACCATAATTAAGCCGAGCTCCTTGCGAATTCCCCATTACTCGGATGTCGGCGGCCGCTTCTGTGCTGTTCCCGACTGTCTGCAGGCCGAACTGCCGCTCGAAGCGATGGCGTCTTCGACAGTCCAATAACGCGACGGCTCCTGAAATGGTGACAATGTACTTTGCCCAACTAACGTTACGGCATTTCATAAGGATCACGATCCTAAAGCTTAGGGATTGCGACCGAGGTAGGGAGCACCAAATAAGAAAATTTAAGAGGTTTACCTGAGCAAGTTTGGCCATGTCTCGACGCCCATTGCACCGAGGTAGTACGTGCCCTGGGTGGTGTACTGTTTACGTGATACGTGGGTCACATCACGTAGCATCACGTAACATCGTTCGCACTCCCGCTCAAGTCACCGTTGCTGTGGAGAAGGAGGGGCACCGAAGTGGAGTATGTGACCTAGGTGTTGTACGATTCGAGGCGTCTTCGCCTATCCCGTATTTTCACACATATGCTCGCGTCGCGTCGGCGCCATGACCCCCCCCCCCCTCTTTCTCCGCAGACACTCGCGTCGCGTCGGGTCGGCGCCATTTCAACCAACGTTAGAGGTACAAAAAGTTTTTTATGTTTTTTTATTCCAGGCGTCTTTGTCCACCCCCTCTTTCTCCGCAGACACTCGCGTGGCGTTAGGGCCGCGGCCCATCCACTCTTTCTCCGCAGATGCTCGCGCCACGTCGGCGCCGTGACTCACCACCTCTTTCCCCGCTGATGCTGCATCACGTAGGCGCCCTGTCAACGTTAGAGCGCTCTATCCCCCTTTCACCTCATGACCCTTATAAAATGCGGTAACGTTAGCCATGCAAGCTACACTGTTATCAGTTCAGGAAGCGTCTCGTCATGGCCACGCCATGGATTGACCCCAGCATTGTCGAAATCGCCGACATTATAAGGTACCCTGCCGCGGAAGAGGCCTTCCTTCGTGAAATCGGACTGTCACCTGCGCCATCGCTTCGACCGGCAGCACATTCTTCCCGGGACGACGGTGTACAGCGACGAGTGGGCCGCGTACCAGTGCATACCCAGACTTGTGGATGCCAACGGAACACCGCTAAACTTGGACTGGCACACCGTGAACCACAGTGTCAACTTCGTTGATCCTACGACAGGCGCCAACACGCAAAGGATTGAAAGTGAATGGCAAAAGGCCAAGCGCCACCTCGTTCGCAACAGCAACAAGACGACTACCTCACCTATGCCGTCTCACCTCGCCTGGCTTTGGTGGAGATTAGTTAACGCACGTCCCAACGTGAAAGACCCTTTTCTTCGATTAATGGAGGTAACTGCTCGCCGGTATTGCGCGTAGTGAGACATATTGTCATTTTATTCTTATGTTTATGTTGTCATTATGCTGTATTACTATTATTGTCATTAAGTTTATTATGTCATTTTATTCTTATTGTTGCATACTAAGCTCTTGAGCTGAGAAACAATACACAATCATTATTGGAAATTTTGGTAGTTTGTGCTTATTGTGGGTGGGGCCCTGTAAGCGACGGTGGCTCGTCGGCCGGGTCCCATTTACAGGCACGCGCAAGCCGCGCTTAATTCGCTCCATCTGCTTCGATAAAGCAGCCTCCCAGGCGTAACCCATAATCCCTAATACTGAGACGCGATATCTTAATCGCACAGCTGCGCACATAGCAAGAGAACGCACCTCGACTTCTGTAATGGGCGATTCATTCCGTTAATTAAAACGAATTCTGTGATGCGCGGTTCATTCCGTTAATTAAAATGGCCTCTTAATTGCACAGCAGCGCCGCGCTTGACTTCTGCTAGGCGCGGTTCATTCCGTTATTTAAAACGGCTTCTTAATTGCGCAGCAGCGCCGCGCTCGACTTCTGCTAGGCATGGTTCATTCCGTAAATAAAACGAATTCTGTAATGCGCGGATCATTCCGTTAATTAAAACGGAATTAAAATGGCCTCTTAATTGCACGACAGCACCACGCTCGACTTCTGCTAGGGGCGGTTCATTTTGTAAATAAAACGAATTCTGTAATGTGCGGTTCATTCCGTTAATTAAAATGGCCTTTCAATTGTGCAGCAGCGCCGCGCTCGACTTCTGCTAGGCTCAGTTCATTCCGTTAATTGAAACGGAATTAAAACGGCCTCTAATTGCACGGCAGCACCATGCTCGACTTCTGCTAGGCTCGGTTCATTCCGTTAATAAAAACGGCCAGCGTCACTCATGCACTCGCGAAATGCACCGCGGATAGCACCAAACTCTTACGGAGAAGCCACAACTACAAAAAAATTATTTCAGCCAAGAAATGCACCGCGGATAGCACCAAACTCTCACGGAGAAGCCACAACTACAGAAGAAAAATTTTCAGCCAAGAAATGCACCGCGGATAGCACCAAACTCTTACAAAGAAGCCACAACTACAGAAGAAAACTTTTCAGCCAAATTAAGCGGCAGTCTGGCAACAAAACCTCAAAGTCTAGCAACAAATTTATGCAACGCCAAAAGAAACCTTGCCGCCGTGGCTCTCAGCGTGGGCATCGATGACTTCACCACGAGCACCGGCTGGCTGTGGCTCTTCAGGAAGCGCCACGGCTTAGGTCGCTGCAAGCGATTGTTTTCGACGAAGCAGCGAGCCGCCGTCTCCAGCGAAAGCACCCGGATGGAACCAGAGGACTTCCTCGCGTACCTTGACGCCAGAGAGCAGTACCATCCGCGCGACGTCTACGTCATCGGCTGGACTCAACTCTACCGTGCGCTCCTTCCTTTCGACCTCGTAAAGCCTGAATCGGACGGGGATCCCTGGTCGCCAACCACGCGGCGGTGGTCGGGCAGCGTGTCGGCGTCATTCTGGGCGTAAACGAAGACTGCTCGGACAAGCTGGCTCCATGGGTTGTGGGAGGCCGCATTGACCCGAAGAACCTATGAAACGTCTGCAGCCCACCTTGCGTGTACCTTGCCAGCGCGGAGGACCTCTCGCGGATGTCTGTGGGCGCATTAGAGCAGTACCTGGATGTCCTAGATAGACGCATGCGTGCCGAGAAACGCGTGGTCGCCGTCTTCCTGACCCCAGATGTGGCGGAAGCCGTCTGTAGCGACTTCAAGAACATTCGCCTGTTCTCGCTCGGATGCTCAAGCATAAGCGACCGGAATTCGTCGGACGTGAGCATACTGAAACATTTCAAGCAACTCTATCGGACCTTCCTGTTAAGGAGGTTCACCGTACTGAACGGTCAGCCGGAGGAGGCGAGGCCTACGCTCCTTTCCGCCATGTCCTTGATCACCATGTCGTGGGACTGTCTGAAGCAGGACATCATTAGGACTGCATTGAAAACTTGGGGCTTCCATGGTTGCATCCTGTCGCACTTGGCTGCTGCCAAACCAAAACAAGGTGATGCGGCAGGACATGCAGTGGGCACTGGGAACGTTCTGCTGGACAGCTTTGTATGGACGGACAAAGAGCCTGGGCTGAAGGATGTGGTAGTAAAGCTGGAGCCTCGTGACACTGTCGACGAGACAGAAAAGCGGCAGGCCGGTGATAACGGTCAAACGCAACGAGTCGTGTCAAACCGCAATGGTTTAAAGGCACTTGACACTATTCGTCTCTTTATTTGTCATAATGACTGTGGCGAAGGAGCGTTAAAATGTTTTCGCACTCTCGAGAGCGCATTCTACAAAGCATTTTCTAAGTGAGTGTGTGAGCGCTGGAGAAACCAAACTTTTGTCAAAGTACGAGTTGGAAGCACGGGGCAGCATCAATATAAGACATTGTTAAATAGCATTGGGGTTCGCATCCTTCACAAGCTCATTGTGTCAGTACGTTGTGTGATGTTCAGAAATAGGCATAATATGTCCCACAGCTTCATAAACAAAATAATTTCTGATTGTCCATAGCTAGCGGTGATCAAAAAGGCTGTGGTAGATGGAAAGATTTACTTTAAGCATAGCATTGTGCATCTTTACAAACAGCATGTTAACGGAGAAGCAAAAGCATTTGTCACGCAAATGTGTGGCAGTTTGGCTTAAAAAAATACTACTCTAGTAGCTGAAATCTACATGTCTAGCAGTTCAATGCAAATGTGATCAAGATGTAACGGTCATTCATTCAGCCACTCACACCAGAACAAGGGAATGCTTGCTGCCTATGAATTCCATCTGTAGCTGGCACCTTTTATTAAATTGATTGCTTTGTCTCAACTTGATTTGACCCACTATTGCATAGCTGTCTTGTCAAGCACAAGTTGCTACTACAGAAACTGAGCTTATATATTTGTAGGTGTTTCTTTTTTAATTTGATATAGCTACGTGCAGCGACAATAATATCATTACCAGGTTTCCCAGTGCAAGCTAGCACATTTAGAAATTCTAGCTGCTATTTGCTTTGCATGGAAACACATGAATCTTTGAAGTGAATGAAAACTGAGACAGAAATTGAGTTCCTCAATACTGGTGTGTGAGGAAAAAATGCCATTGTGAATTACACAGTCATGTCACACATCATGCGTACATAATTAAAGTACCAAATATCCTTGTTATCACAAAAACCAGTGGGTGTCTCTGCTGTCAACGCATGCAATATTCTCGGCTCTATAGTATCACTCCTGTTTCTTGATAGTTGAAACGCTTTTATAATTTTCTGATATCACCACGATGCATGAGATCATGGTGACTTGTGGTAGGATATATTCTTCTGCATTTTATAATGAGTGTGGTTTAAAGTTGATGTTTGTGCTGCATACATTTCTGGTCGTTTGTATCCACAACCAATGTGCTACCCATTCGATGTTCCACAAGTATAATCGTAAAACAGTTTGTGTATGTGCTACATTTAATTCGCAGCTAATATAAAAAAATTAATATTGTGAGTGAAGAGAGAAACAGCATACGTTAAATCCTAAGTGGTGGAAAGCTGATTGTTGTTTTAAAGGTGGTTGTAGTAATACCACGCTTGGTTCTATATAGCTATAGACTATAACCAGTAGTTCGCCACTGAGTTAAACCATAATGAGCTCGGTTAGCCACCTTATATACGAAGTCTCTCTCTTGACAGGAAGGGTACCAGAATTTCAAAAGAACGCCAACATCATTTCAGTTTATAAGAAAGGAGGCGTCAAGCAGTTAACAAATAAAAGGCTTATCAGCTTACTGTCTGTTCGCTGCAAACTATTTACAAAAATAATAGCTAATGGAATTGAGGCGACATTAAAGTTCAATCAACCAAAGGACCAAGCAGGATATTGTAGAGGCTGCTCCACAATAGACCATATTCATTCTGTAATAAAGAAATGCGCAGAATACAACCAACCCCTACAAACAGCTTTCATAGATTACGAGGTGTTTGACTCAGTCGGGACATCAGCAGAAATGCTGGCACTACGGAATCAGAGATCGACGAGCCCTACATAAACATACTGGAAGAAATATACAGTGGATCCACAGCCAACATAGTTCTCCATAAAGAAAGTGACATAATCCCCATAGAGAAGGGTGTAAGGTAGGGAGACACAATCTTTCCAATGCTATTCACTACGTGTTTACAGGATCGGCAAAGAAGCACACTAGCAGAGGTTAAGCCAAGACATGCTGACTGCAGAATGTTCAGCTCGTCTAATGAGCTATGTATCTAGCTCTCATTTTGCCCCAAGTTGACACAAGTTCCATACACAAACATATACCGGCCCCCACTGAAGTGGTTGTTAAAATATGGCTCATATTGGATGCTTGGGATGGTTCTATACGTATTCATACAGGCATTTTTTTAGTGCGTGTCCATTTTTTTATTTCCGTGCATTGAAAAGACTTGCCAGTATGAATAGATCATAGAGGTGCCGAAATTGCAAAGGCAAAAGAAGGTAGAAAGGCGCTATGCATGTCAGGCGAAATCAATGCACGTAGGCATTATCGCTTTTAAAAAAAGCACGCTGCTAGCACATGCTTCAAGTTTAAGAGTATTTCATACCGCGGTCATTTAAATGAGGGGCGATTACTTATAATCCCAGGGTTTATTGCTGACATATACCCAATAAAGTGGATGCTTTGAGAACCGTCATCATGACCCAATCGGTAGTAGAACATCGAGCACGTAATTTGAAAGTAATAGGTTCGGCCGCTGCCATCTCAAAGTTGCCTTTTTGTCTACTCTGGTTTAAACAATCCCGCATGGAAGAACACCTGAAAAACTGCTCCTCTGCATTCGAGCAATTTTTAATCTAGGCTTTTAGACGTCTCAGTTGTCGTGTAAATGTATGCAATGTAAGTAGCAGTATATATACATGAATAGGGACGTTTTAAATCGAATATGAATATCTATTGAATATTAGTCGAACAGTTTTCGAAAGTCTGAACGTTCTGAAACATTTTATTTCAAACAAATGCCCACAGACTTTAACAACGTAACATATTACGTCAGACTTAAGCATCGAAGATGCCAAATTTATGTAAAGTGAAATAAGGTCGCGTACCGCATGCAGCGACCAGAGCTTTCGAGAGTCTAACCGCTTATATGCATCCGTTTCGACACATTTCTTAGGTGTAAGTTGAATACCACACTTACTTCAGTACTGGAGGTGTTACTTCGTCACCATCTTTTCGGAAACGCTATAAGACCTACAAGTCATTTCATGAATGAACATCATAAATTTCACGTTGATAAGTGGAATGAGGATGGTCCCTTCAGTGATGGTGGAGTTTAGAGCAAAAATTCATTCATCTATTGGCGAGTGCAGCACTTCGATATTCCCGTGAAAGTTTTAACCACGTGCGCCTTGGTTACTCACGAACTTAAATTTGCTCTTTCAACGTGTTGATCCTTTTGGGTTTTCCCGTCGGTAACAATTATCTGAAGGTTATTAGTAAAAGAACATTCGGTATTTCGAGTATTCGCCATTTCATACCACTACCAAATCGAATATAACGCTATTCGATTGGTTATTCGAAACTTTCGAATATTTGCACACCCCTTAATGTATGGCGTTGGTTAGATTTTTCGATACGTGGGAACCCTGACACTGCAAATTTATCAGTATTGCCAGTATCAATTAACTGGTAGCAAAGCAACATCATCGTTTCGCCAGCGTGCTGGGCGATTACTTCAGTCTCGCTCTGTATCGTATGTCAATAAGTACAAAAACTATTATATAGGTATGCATTTATTCTACAGTTATTCCATGAAGGACCTAGTGAAATTTCGCACGGCTGGTTTTACTTTCATGGTGGTCTTGTAGATGTTGTGATATTGTGTGTATATACAATATAGTGAATCGACTTCTCACCCAAGGTCGCAGAATAGAATCCCGGCCACTCCGGCCGCATTTTCGATGGAGGCGAAATGCTATAGGTCAGTGTATACTTATATGTTTAAACAGATAGTCCAAATTCCGGACCACTTCCCGGCAGCGTCTCACGATCAGATCGCTCTTTTGGCTCGTAAGACCCCAGAAATTATAACCTTCATGAGCTTCATCACGCAGTGGACGTTCTGAAATAATCATTAAGGCTTAATTAGTGGGTTTAATCAAAACACTAAGACTGTTTTTTTCAGTCTATGGCAGGTAAAATGCGCCGCTCATCTGCGTGTGAATTTTATATCCAGGAGAGCACACTGCCGTGCGCGTGTTTTATTTATACAAGTCCGCGTTCCTGCATTAGCAAACCGGCGAAAGGGTTTGGTGCTCCGGTTTAATTATACCTAAATGGTAATCTTCCTCCCATTCTTCCTTTGTTACCAATCCTCTTCTACCTGCCCGCCTCATCAAGGTACCTTGTTAATGCTTAAAGAAAAGTATTTGTCTTCTTCACCAGCTTCTCTGAACAATGTTTGCGGAGTATTAATCTGCTCTCGTGGTGGTAAAGCAATGCACGCATACAGATACGTTTGCTTATGCACTTGAAGAAACACCACAAATCCGTCTACTCGATATAAACAAGGATTCCCGCATGTTGTTACCCACAAGTTAGTCGCCAAAGGCAGAAAACCCGGTGTGCTTCAAGAGGACATTTACAAAAAATAAAAAAAGCAGTAAAGCGCGCAGCGCCAGAGGTTTATCCGAACATGGGTCCCGTGGAGAGGCAGTAGAACATGAATCCGTTAATCCTCTCATGCTTAACCTTCCATTAGTTCGTTTTCTTCAGTGCGAGTAAACAAAACAAAAAAATCCCAGCATATCCACGGAGTGAATGATGATGAGTGGGGCAAAGCGTCCGTTCATCCATCCGTTCGCGTGTCTGTCCGTGGTTGCATGCGTTTGATCACGTTCGAGAATGCAGATATCGTGCGGGTAACACCGACGAGACGCGAGCCAAAAAAGCCCAGTGCAGGTTTTGTCAACGCGCTCACCGCTCTGCTTCGTCCATACCTCACCAACGATCCGCCACGTACGGCAACTATCCAGGAAACTGAGAAAGGCTCTCGTTCTCCGCTCACTCAGGCAAGCGCGCGCAGCAGATAGTCGGAGAGTAGTGGAACTTCGGAGAGTAGTGGCAGAATAACGCCATATAGGATATGAGACGAGAAATGTTCATCCACTTCTCTTGCCTTCTTTCTCGTCTCTTTTTCTCTCGGTTACGCGTGAGTAGTGACAAGGTTAGACTGAAAGGAGCTTAGCCCCTGAAAAAAATCACAGTTTCAACACATGAGTGAAAAACTGAATGAAACTGCTACAAATTGTTTCGAAGAAGAGTGGGCGTTCAAACACGGACGAAATATCGAAGTCAGAGCACCACAAAAGCGTGAGTGCTGTCCTGACTGATTGTAGACAGGTTGAAAATTCCGCGACGTTTTATTTCAATCAAATATTCACATATTCGCAGCGTTTGAGGTGTCACGCCCTTCTTCTTGTGATCGTGTCCACACGCTCTGCTTTTATAAAACGGCAAATTAGATAATCTCTAAGCTTCGTCTTTTAAGAGCTGAATGCGATAGCGATATGCTGTCCCTATAGTGCGTACTTCAAACACAAAGTGCATGAAATCTTTTCGGACTTGCTATGTACCCACTAACGTGTGTGCGTTGTGTAGTGGGTGACCGGTTTTTTAACCATGAAGTCGTGATGATAATCACATGTTCTGACGCCCGATGGCCGAGTACGCTTCTATCGCACGTTATCACTGTAATATTTCATGTTGTACTGTAAAGCATGTACACAGGATGCATGTCTTTATAAAGCATAAAACGTACTTTCACTGCATTTCAAAACAGAGGGAGTCATCCTCACTGTACTCTCAAGCAGACGCCAGGCTGTGTGGTAGAATATCCGCTTGTCACAAAAACGGAACACTAGGCAGATCTGTTTAGTGTTCCTAAACGAACGGATACTAGCGCGACAAAATCGAGAATGAAAGATATACTACAGCGCTGCTCGCAACTGAAATTTTATTCTGAAAAGAAGCGAAGAGAAAACAAATCGAAACTGGAAAAACTAAGAAAACAAACCATCGCGCATACGAAAGGTGACCAAAGAAACAACAACAGCATATGCGACCGATGAGACGTGAACGTGACGCAAGCTATGCAAGAGTTATGGTCACTTCTGCACTCGATAGTGCCAACGAAGGCTGGCTTGTCAGGTTCTAGTGACATGCAGAACACCCTCATGATTTCCCGTGAGCACTGGTCTCTGTAACAAGGCAAGATTTCTGTTCTATCATACCAATGTTTACAATCACTTTTCCTATATATAATGGCCAAAATTCGAACCTGTGCCTGTCTGTCTTTTCTCTCCTCATTTACGTTTTTGTCGCGCTATAGTATTCGTTAATGATACAGAGGAAAACACTGAGTATACATCTACGAGAGTTATTCTTTTTCAAAAGTCTATATGAAATTTTCCATTACACTGTTCCACACATAGAAGGGCGTCTCGCGAAGGCTAGCGAAGTTATATGCCATGTTTCGCAACCCGAAAGTATTGGGTCGCATACAAAAAAAACGTATATTTATGCGTCATGCAATTTTATACTAGGCTGCATCTGACGCTTCAATGTCAATGAACCCGCCTTATTGCTTGACAGATGGTCATAGGTGTCAACATATTTGCCTTCGTATAAGTGGCGTGATACGCCTTTGCGAGCAGTGGTAAGGACACCTCAACTCGAGTTTTCGAGCGCATGATACAATAAGCACAGCAAGAAACACGCAAAAAAGTTGATTTCATGTAATCTTGTGTTTTCTAGCTAAATATATGGCTGTTAATGACAAAGAACAGTTATTATTTGTCGAAAGCGTCCCAGGTAATAGAAGAAGAAGCTCCACATAACGCGCGGAATAATACATATATATGAAAACACTATAGAGATTTCGTCGGTAGCTCATGCATTAGACGCTGTGTGTGAAACGCACTACAAATCTTCACATTAATTGTCGAGACATCAACAGCACTCACAGCGAAGCAAGCTGCAGTTTCTGAGAATCTACGTCTCATTCGCTGGAGGTAAATGACGCGCCGTCTCCCGAGGCGCTAAACACGACTTCGTGTCGCTCTTACAGAGCTCCCGACAACGCCGACTAAATGAGGCACGTTCTGAGTGATTCGTATAAGAAACGTCTTTGCCGACAGTGACAAGCTCTTTCCCTTCGTATCTGACATGCGTAGAGATCTCATCGTAAGCGTTAATTACTTTAACTACCAATAGCTTCACCAGGCTGCGCGAATGGCTGGCAGTCACTTTTGACCCGTTTGCTCCTATGTGAAATGCTGTTTCTTAAACGCGCGACCTGTTTAGAACCTCCTAACGACGCTTTGACTCGACCTTTTTTGGCCTTTTTCTTTCGCCGAACGCCTTCTGGCTTTCTGCCATACCTCCTCTGGCACACACGCGACCACAGAAGCTCCAGGGGTCGCTTCCTGCTTTTAGTTTCAGTACACGACGTTCTTTGTTGAAGCAAAAGCTTCACAGCTCTCTCTGCCTTTGTTGTACACTTGTACTGACAAATCAGCAAGTTCAGTAAAATCCTGACGAAAAGCTGGCTTTAACATAAGCAAGGATGTCGTTGCCAGGCAAATAAAAGAGGAAGAACAACAAAAAGATGACGTTCGATCCCGTGAAGCATGCGCCAAGTAGTGACTACTGTACTAGCAGCTGGATCGTTGCCGAACGTAATTTTGCTACTTCCAGCTGTACTTTCACACAAAGATATACGGGATAAAGACGTCTGCTGTATCAGTCGCTGCATTTTTTTTGAAAGCTCAGTATCAACTAAAAAAAAGGAATACAACCGTGGCGAAAGAGCACAAACGCGAGGGTCAGCGGAAAAGTGTCTGCTGACCCTGCAGCGCAACTTCCACAAGCTGGAGACCTCACTAATGAGCAGGCTTTGTTGCGAGAGCAGATTATTTAAGCAAACATGTCACCAAATGAACTCACGTTCGCATCTACATGAACAGTGAGCTAGATGTGGTCTAGTGGCTAAGGTACTCGGCTGCTGACCCACAGGTCGTGGGATCGAATCCTGGCTGCGGTGGCTGCAGTTTCGATGGAGGCGAATCGAAACAACGGCGCTCCTAGCTCGGCCTCAATTACCCTAATGACACGTCATGTCCCCATGACGCTTAAGCAACGGATGTGACGTGAAATAACGTTCTCAAAGTTGCGGCCACGTGGTGTCAATAATCAGTGCCATTGGGGTTGTTGGAACAGTCCATAAGAATAAACCACATGAGACCGTGCCAACGGATGGTGTCGTTCTTAACACGAAAGCGCCAACCAGCTCACGCTGCGAAAATCACCGTGCCGGCTTCGGTGTCGTTGAAAAGGAACAAAAACTATACTATCCCCCGCTAAAGGGAACCATGTGTAGATGCAAAGCACCGGGCGCTAATGCTTGCACTGGCGGCGACGTTGACGCTGGCGCTGATCGCGACGTGGCGCAGGAGAAAAACCTGGACTGCACATTTTTATTGTTAAACAACGCACAGAAGAAATCTCCCACCAGCGCTACGGTGGAAGTCAAGATCCAGTGCCTATATATACGGGGTGGCCACCGGTGAACGGTTGTGCAGTGCAAGCAGTCGTTGTTTTTTTTTTTTCAATCAAGGAACTCGTCAGCACACGCTACCTGCGTTGGCGATGGGAGGCGAGAGATCGGGGAGCGAACGCGGATGCGCAATGGAAGTGTAAACACCGCGGCGAGAGATGCCTAGAGGAGAGAGAGGGGGAAGCGAGCGTAAGCTAGCGGATGCTGATTGCGTCGGCGTTGCGAAGCTAGAGAGGGGGAGCGTAGGAGATGAGAGATAAGGGGAGGTGATGCGCATGCGCAGTAGAGCGTGGTCGCCACCGGATCAAGCACTCTCATAAGATGCTTCGCATCTAAATATCTGCGTTTGCTGAGAGAAAAAAAATTCGAAAGAGCTGCCAACAAAGAAATGACTCGAGTTGCAACAGAAGCCAGGGCTGCTGCGTGGCGAGCTGGTGCTCTACTAAACAGAACTGCCCTCCCTTCAAAAAAAAAAGAAAATTGAAGAAGAAAGAAACCTCTATACTAATGTCATGTAATGCGAGATCACTGTCACGCATGTAATGACAAATGGCATAATAGTAGAATCGCGCTAGGTTTCAAAACATCTGATAGACACAACGAGTGAGGCGTTCAGATGCCTACCTATTACAACACACTAGGTCATATCAATCATCATCATCAAAAAAAGAACAAATAAAGTGAGGAGTAGCGTAGGTTCGCATGTTACTTCACGGAAACGTAGTGAGTGCTAAGATTCCGTAAAGTATTTTCCGTAAAATAGGTGTAACGTTTCCGTAAAATTTGACCAGCAGTGGGAATGACACAGCGCTGAAGAACAAGAAAAATCTCGAACTATTCAATTGTAATGTGATCACTTTTGCTTATAAATTAATCGTTTCTTGGCAAATCTCTCAAAGTGGGTGTGAACCATACATAGACGCCACCACCATCATAATCATCAAGCGCGCGCGTCCCTTTGCTAAGTTGGAGGACCCCGTAGAGAAGTGGGCCTGTCGAGAGAGTCTTCCAAGTTGTCATGGCCGACGAGAAGATGCGTAGGCGTGAGCGGTCCCGTTCGATCTACCAGGACGACCCCGACGTCCGGAACTTCTTTGGCGAGCCGGACCCCCGGAGCGATTTCGATGTCGACTTCAGTGCGGAACCCGACAGTCAGGTCAGTGCGGCATGAAACGCTTGTGCATGGCCCCTGTGCCCCAACAGGTTGTTTGCTACTGTTAGATTGTAAGAAGCCGGAGCGAAGGGGTAGATGCCTTGGGCATGGTTTTGCTGGTTGATTTTTGAAGATGTCTATGCTTCCTTAGTGACGTTGACAGAAATTTGGTTTTGAGGAAAAGGGGAGGGGGGGCTCACATCCTTGGCATGACAAGGGTGCCTATGGGTAGGCGACCATGACTTAAGGCAAGCATGTTCCTTAGTCAATTATTATTACTATTATTTTTTGTTTCGAGACTATATGATTGCCTGACCGCTAGCTCGTGTATCATTTTCATACATTCACGATTTGTTTCTGTGTTTTACTGAATCTCTATTGGATGCTTTGAAATACATAATCAACTAACCCAAATATCCTGCCTCCCGGTTCTTGGGTGATCCCCCTCTGTGGGCGAGTGCCAGCAATGCAAGAGGATCATCATCATCATCATCATCATCATCATCATCATCTTCACAATCATCATTGGCAGGGGCACGTGTGCACTGTGCCACCCTCTGGCCACGTCACTGGTTTGACAGCAAGCAGACACTGCTGTTAGTGGCCAACGCTCTTGAGAGCTTTATAGTTTCGGAATGCCAGATATGATTATATCCAGAACGTTCCGTGAAAAAAACAAGTGTTGTGAGGAAAAAATTAAGGCACCTCGCAAGCCAGTAGATCACGCCTCCGATAAATAAATATTGAACAAGCGGATGAACTCTGCTTCGTGGAAGTGTGCGCTAGTAAACATGAGTAAAAAATGTGATGCGACATGAGGATGGCTGGAATGATAAGTTGAATGGTTGTTACCATAGGTTGGTATAAAAAAAACCGCCAGGCCAGCGCGGAACGCGCAGGACTGTCACAGCGAAAGCTGGAAGAGCGGCCTTTTAAAGCCTATTGTAACTATTTGGGTAACTGCTACAAGGACACTTGCAGGGTACCCAATTCGCCATAAATAACTGTTGTGTAAAGGCTGATATTCACTATGCCCCCATTCGTCATTCTTCAAAGAAGCCTGGCAGCCGCTACACACTTGCAAGAAATTTTGTGCAAGTTATTTATGCAGTATAGCTGACGGCGATAACCAATTATGGCCTGAAGTGGGCATGCGGTACAGTTAATAGGTGAACAAGAACAAGATTTTTTAATGGGATGATGCATACCCACTCGTTACGCAATTCGTATAATGTGACGCCTGGTTGTTCCTTTGCTCTCAAGGCATCTTTGCAACGAGATTTCAAGAACCGGCATAAGTTTGCGGTAGAATATTGGGCTGGCACGCAGGGGACACGGGTTCGAATCCCGTTGTGTCCTTCATGTTTCATTTACAAAGTTTTTCCTTATTTCGTAAGATAGTGGTTACGGACTCCCGCTGTGGCAGACAAGCGCGGCGCACGTGACCCTTGTAGTGATTGATTGATTGATTAGTGGGGTTTAACGTCCCTGAACCGCCATATGATTATGAGAGACGCCGTAGTGGAAAGCTCAGGAAATTTCGACCACCTGGGGTTCTTTAACGTGCACCCAAATCAGAGCACACGGGCCTACAACATTTCCGCCTCCATCGAAACTGCAGCCGCCACAGCCGGGATTTGATCCCGCGATCTGCGGTCAGCAGCCGAGTACTTTAGCCACTTGACCACCGCGGCGGGCTGACCCTTGTAGTGATCTCAAGTTTCACTATAAAACTGAAGAACTCACCTTGATTCACAGAATATTATTTTGCGCTTAAGGGCTCACTAGAGCTCAGACTCGCTAAAATTTTCTCAACTGGGCTCGCATGGACTCAGAGACTGACTCAAATTTCTCAACCGGGCTGTCTCAGCCTCAACGTGAAAATTTACTGACTTGGACTCGATGCTCGATTGGAGTGAGTCGTCTCTTGAGGGAGTTAGCTATAGACCAATGATACTATGGATTGGTTTGTAGTGCTGACCTACTGCGTGCAAGCAATAGTCTGTAATGGCAGCTGGCCCGCGAAAACTTCACAACATTACCGCATGACAATGGTGCTACATGTGCCGCTATACAAGACACCCACGCGCGGTGTGAGACGTGCCTGTACCGACTGCACCTGTTTAAATTTTCTCGTAGTCGACAGCCTCCTCCTCAATATGTTAACGTAACCAGATGGACTGATGCAGCAACGCCTTATGGAAATTTACTACTGCCCTTTATTTGGAAGGCACTCAAGCCTTCTGCCGGTTAGGCAACGCGTACATGTTAACGTGCAATGCGAAATTCAAATCGTAAACTTGGAGTCGTGGGGTATTTCAGCTGGCGGGGCTGTTTCGGAGGCGGTGGGCACCCAAGTGTCAAGAGAGACAACATTAAGTCGTGAAAGGGAGTGAGTAGACAGACAGACAGACATACACATAGATAGATAGATAGATATATAACGTCGCGATAATATATATATATATATATATATATATATATATATATATATATATATATATATATATATATATATATATTGTCACGAGGTTGTAACACACGCAGCACTTGAGAGGAAGCACGCAGGAGTCAGGGCGGTGTCAGGCGAACTGTTTATTGGGCGAACTTGTGCCCAGCAAAACAAGGCCAAACAGCAACAGCGGCGTGAACAGTCGTCGGCCGACGGAAAAAAAAGACTCCCCAGTGGCGCACTGCGCCGGCTTTTATACACGCGTCGTAACGAGTTCCAGAGTGGCATACAAGATAAACGCGGCCTGCGTTGCGCTTAACAGATACACGTGTCATAACGCGTTCCAGAGTGGCATACAAGATAAACGCGGCCTGCGTTGCGCTTAACAGATACACGCGTCATAACGCGTTCCAGAGTGGCATACAAGATGAACGCGGCCTGCGTTGCGCTTAACAGAAAGTGATAGCGGCTTTCTTTGTAAACCAAAAGAACCGCACGTGTCACTACCCCCCTCTGAAAAAGCATCGTCCCGATGCTAAAGACAGAACATAACAGAGAGTACATGCAATAAATTACATTAACAATGCGTCACAGCTAATCAGCGCGCGTCTTAAGGTTTAAGTCGCACCACGTGTACGACTTCGGGTCATGCACGGCGTCGTTGGGATGACGTTAAGCCATCGGGCACGACCTCATAGTCCAGTTCACCACGACGTCGGACTACCTTGTAGGGTCCAAAGTAGCGTCGCAGGAGCTTCTCAGACAATCCCCGTCGTCGTATCGGCGTCCAGATCCAGACAAGGTCGCCGGGTTGGTATTCGGTGTGGTGTCGTCGAAGGTTGTAGTGGCGCCTGTCGACCGTCTGTTGGCTCTTGATTCGCAGGCGGGCTAGCTGTCGAGCTTCTTCAGCGCGATCCAGGTAGCTGGCGACGTCGAGGTCTTCTTCGTCGGTGCCGACCGGTAGCATGGCGTCAAGCGTCGTTGTTGGGCTCCGTCCGTAGACGAGCTTGTATGGAGCAAACTGCGTCGTTTCCTGCACGGCCGTGTTGTACGCGAAGGTTACATACGGGAGTATGGCGTCCCACGTCTTGTGTTCGACGTCCACGTACATGGCCAGCATGTCGGCGATGGTCTTATTTAGACGCTCGGTGAGGCCATTCGTCTGTGGGTGGTACGCGGTGGTTCGGCGGTGGCTTGTCTGACTGTACCTCAAGATCGCCTGCGTTAGGTCAGCCGTAAAGGCCGTACCTCTGTCGGTGATGAGGACCTCGGGGGCTCCGTGGCGGAGGACGATGTTCTCAATGAAGAACTTGGCGACCTCGGCGGCAGTGCCCTTGAGCAAGGCCCTTGTTTCGGCATAGCGGGTGAGGTAGTCAGTCGCTACGACAATCCATTTGTTGCCAGAAGTTGACGTCGGGAAGGGCCCCAGTAAGTCCATGCCGATTTGTTGGAATGGCCGTCGAGGTGGTTCGATGGGTTGCAGAAGTCCGGCTGGCCTAGTTGTCGGCGTCTTGCGTCGCTGACAGTCTCTGCATGTCTTTACGTAGTGGGCGACGTCGGCAGTGAGGCGAGGCCAATAGTACTTCTCTTGTATTCGTGACAGTGTGCGGGAAACACCAAGATGTCCGGCTGTCGGGTCGTCGTGTAATGCTTCCAGAACCTCTGGACGTAACGCTGAAGGCACCACGAGAAGGTGGTCGGCGCGGAGCAGCGAGAAGTTCTTCTTCAGGAGGACGTTGTTTCGCAGGAAAAACGAAGCCAGTCCTCGGCGGAATACTTTCGGCACGTCGGCGGTCTTGCCTTGCAGGTAGTCCATGAGGATCTTGAGCTCTGGGTCAGCTCGTTGGCGTTCCGCGAAGTCGTCGGTACTTATGGGTCCCAGGAAAGAGTCGTCGTCCTGGTCATCCTGGGGCGGCGGATCGACAGGGGCGCGAGACAAGCAGTCGGCGTCGGAGTGCTTTCGTCCGCTCTTGTAGACGACGGTGATGTCAAATTCTTGTAGTCTGAGACTCCACCGTGCGAGGCGCCCTGATGGATCCTTCAAGTTAGCTAGCCAACACAAGGCGTGGTGGTCACTCACGACTTTGAAAGGCCTGCCGTACAGGTAGGGGCGGAACTTTGATGTAGCCCAGATGATGGCAAGGCATTCCTTTTCTGTCGTGGAATAATTGGCTTCTGCCTTCGAAATTGACCGGCTAGCGTAACTGATGACCCTTTCAAGTCCGTCGGTCTTCTACACGATCACGGCGCCGAGCCCTGTGCTGCTTGCGTCCGTGTGAATTTCGGTGTCAGCTTCTTCGTCGAAGTGCGCCAGTATTGGCGGCGTTTGCAGGCGTCGCTTTAATTCTTGAAATGCCTCGACTTGCGGCGTTTCCCATTTGAAGTCGACGTCGGCCTTCGTGAGGTACGTCAGTGGCTTGGCGATCCGCGAAAAGTTCTTCACGAAGCGTCTGTAATAAGCGCAGAGGCCAAGAAATCGGCGTACTGCTTTCTTGTCGGTGGGTGCAGGGAAGTCGGCGATCGCAGCTGTTTTCTGTGGATCAGGGAGCACTCCCGACTTGCTGATAACGTGGCCAAGGAACAATAGTTCCTCGTAGGCGAAGCGGCACTTTTCTGGCTTCAGGGTAAGTCCCGAGGCTTTGATTACCCGAAGAACAGCTTCAAGGCGCCGGAGGTGCTCGTCGAAGTTGGAAGAAAATACGACTACGTCGTCCAAGTAGACGAGGCAAGTCTGCCACTTCAAGCCTGCGAGTACTGTGTCCATAACCCGTTGGAACGTCGCAGGCGCCGAGCAAAGACCAAAGGGCATGACCTTAAACTCGAATAGGCCGTCTGGTGTTATGAAGGCAGTCTTCTCTCGGTCTCTCTCGTCTACTTCGATTTGCCAGTAGCCGGTTTTGAGATCCATCGACGAAAAATACTTGGCGTTGTAGAGTCTGTCCAGAGCATCGTCTGTCCGTGGGAGGGGATACACGTCTTTCTTCGTGATCTTGTTCAGGCGACGATAGTCGACGCAAAAACGTAGGGTTCCGTCCTTCTTCTTCACCAACACCACGGGTGATGCCCACGGACTCGTAGACGGCTGAATGATGTCGTCACGCAGCATTTCGTCGACTTGTTGCTTGATGGCCTCGCGTTCCCGTGCAGAAACTCGGTAGGGGCTCTGACGGAGCGGACGGGCATATTCGTCGGTTACGATGCGATGTTTCGCGAGAGGGGTCTGACGAAGCCTCGATGACGACGAGAAGCAGTCCTTGTATTGGTGGAGTAAGGCTTTGAGCTCCTTTTGTTGCTGCCTGGAAAGGCTTTGATTGACGTCGAAGGCGGGCGCGGACACTGCTGTCGACGTTGCGGCTCCCTGAGAATCGGTGAGGGCGAAGGCATTGCTCGATTCCACAAATTCGCTTAGATGTGCTACCGTCGTGCCCCTATTCAAGTGCCTATATTCGTTGCTGAAGTTCGTCACCATTACCTTGGCTTCGCCGTTATGAAGCTTGGCTATGCCTCTTGCGACGCACATCTGACGGTCTAGGAGCAGGTGCTGGTCGCCTTCGATGACACCTTGTAAGTTGGTAGACACTTTGGTGCCGACGGAAATAATGACACTCGACAGTGGCGGGATGGTTACCTGCTCTTCTGTCACATTCAAGGCGTTGTGAGCGACGTTGCAGTCTGACGCCGTTGCATTATCCGTGGACAGCGTGATTGACCCGGATCTTAGGTCGATGACTGCGCCTTGCTGGTCCAGGAAATCCATGCCTAAAATGACGTCTCGCGAGCATTGATGCAGGACCACAAAATTCACCGAATACGTCTGGCTGTGAATCGTGACTCTTGCCGTGCAGGTTCCAGTCGGTGTTATAAGGTGGCCCCCTGCTGTTCGGATATCCGGTCCTTCCCACGCAGTCTTTACCTTCTTGAGCTTAGCGGCGAAGAGACCACTGATGACAGAGTAGTCGGCGCCGGTATCTACTAGGGCGGTGACGCTGTGGCCGTCGATGATCACGTCGAGGTCGGTGGTTCGTCGTCTGGCGTTCCGGTTAGGTCGGGGCGTCGGATCACGGCTGCGTCGGCTTGGTCCGGTGCTGCTATGTCGCGTCGGCGGCGAGGCTTTGTCGTAAAGACTCTGCTCAGGCGGCGTACTGCGACTACGTCAGGAAAGTTCGTGCGTCGTGGTCGTCGTCATCGGCAGCGGCGGCGGCGTCGGAGGAGGATCTTCGGCATTGCGTCGTGCAGCAACCGCACCTCCATCGGTTGCTGCCTTTAGTTTCCCGGGTAGGGGCTTGGGGATCGGCCCCGGTTAGGGCCGGTGTACTGGCGGCGATCCGGGGAGACGTAGCGGCCAGGCGAAGGTGAACGGGATGGTCGTCGTTGTTGCCACTGCGATCCGGCGATGTAGTCGGCGATGTCGCGAGGTCGCTCACCTGGGCGCGGACGCGGCGCGTTCACGTCGAAGCCACGCAGTCCCATCTCACGGTACTGGCAGTAGCAGTAGGTGTGCCCGGCTTCGCCGCAGTGGTAGCATAGTGGGCGGTGGTTCGGGGTGCGCCAAACGTCAGTTTTCCTCGGCGAGCGCTGGATTACTGGCGAGCGGGAATGCGTCGGGGGTGGCGGCGGTGGCTGGCGACGAAACTGCGGAGACGTTGGGTCCTGGTGTTGGCGAGGAGCGGCGACAGGTCGTCGTGCAGTAGCGGCGTAGGTCATCGCCTCCGGTTGGGGCTGTGGCCGTTCAGGAACGCTCAGTGAGCGCTGTAGTTCCTCGCGGACTACGTCTTCGAGAGAGGCGATTTGGGGCTGAGACGATGGCAACATGCGGCGCAGTTCTTCACGAACAATAGCGCGTATGGTCTCGCGCAGGTCGTCGGGGCAGGGTCCTCGGACTTCTGCGACGTCTGGTGACATGCGCCGATCGTATTGGCGGGTCCGCATTTCAAGAGTCTTCTCGATGGTGGTAGCCTCAGAGAGGAACTCTTGTACCGTCTTTGGCGGGTTTCTGATCAGTCCGGCGAAGAGCTCCTGCTTCACTCCTCGCATAAGCAGGCGAACCTTCTTGTCCTCAGACATGTCGGCGTCGGCGTGGCGGAAAAGTCGCGTCATCTCCTCCGTGAAGATCGTTACGTTTTCGTTGGGGAGCTGCACCCGAGTTTCAAGCAGTGATGTGGCTCTTTCCTTCCGCACGACGCTTGCAAAGGTGCGCAGGAAAGCAACGCGGAAGTCGTCCCAGGTTCGAAGCGTTGACTCGCGGTTCTCGAACCAAGTCCTTGCGGCGTCTTCCAGGTAAAAATACACATGACGCAGCTTGTCGTCCGGGTCCCACTTATTGAGGGCTGCGACGCGGTCGTAAATGTCAAGCCAGTTTTCCGGGTCTTCGTAGGTCGATCCGCGGAAGGTAGGCGGCTCTTTGGGCTGGTTGACGACCACGGTTGCCGAAGACCTTGCTTCCGTCATCGTGGATGCCGGCTTCGTAGCAGCCTTTGTTTTCTTGTCCTTGTCGGGGAGCGGCAGGTATTCGGGCGGTAGTCCTTGTTGTCTTCGGCTCACTCGAACGACCGGGTCGGCGTCGTCCTCTTGGCGGCTTGGGCTTGGCTCACGGCTGGACGGGGGCGTACGGTACATGGACCGAGAAGCACCTCCACCAGATGTCACGAGGTTGTAACACACGCAGCACTTGAGAGGAAGCACGCAGGAGTCAGGGCGGTGTCAGGCGAACTGTTTATTGGGCGAACTTGTGCCCAGCAAAACAAGGCCAAACAGCAACAGCGGCGTGAACAGTCGTCGGCCGACGGAAAAAAAAAGACTCCCCAGTGGCGCACTGCGCCGGCTTTTATACACGCGTCGTAACGCGTTCCAGAGTGGCATACAAGATGAACGCGGCCTGCGTTGCGCTTAACAGAAAGTGATAGCGGCTTTCTTTGTAAACTAAAAGAACCGCACGTGTCAATATATATATATATATATATATATATATATATATATATATATATATATATAGATAACGCACCTTGCCTAACGTCTTCTCGCATTCTCAAAACTAAGGGAGGTGGAGGAACAAAACTTACTGTACTTGTGAGCACAAAGCAGTACTTTGTACAAGCCTCAAAAAGCACGTCTTTCGAAGCTTTCGGTGGGTTCATTACTGTTGCACCGTGCCATAACAGTGCTGTCGAATATATGTATACGTGGTAAGTGCTCATTTTGTTCGATGTGGTCTCGGCAAGTGTAAAGCCCACGGGACGGGTTTCAGCTCTCCCGTAGTACAGTACTGGGTATTCTGAATAGTTAACAACTTTTTCTAAAAGACACTGGGTATTCAAAACTGTCCACCTCGACGAATCAGTGGCTAGGGGGCCCGGCTGCTGGACCGAAGGTCGCGGGTTCGATCCCGGCCGTGGCGGTCGCATTTCGATGGAGGCGGAATGGGATGCCCGCGGTGTGCTGAGCACCGTCAGTGCTCGTTAAGGAACACCAGAAAAATTCCTGTAACCCTCCACTACAGCATCTCTCATATCTAGTTTTTAGGGCGTAAACCTTTACATATAATAATAATAATAATAATAATAATAATAATAATAATAATAATAATAATAATAATAATAATAATAATAATAATAATAATAATAATAATAATAATAATAATAATAATAATATTATTATTATTATTATTATTATTATTATTATTATTATTATTATTATTATTATTATTATTATTATTATTCAGAACTCACCAGTCTATGTGGCAGCTTGGTCCCGAGCTTAGAGCACCGGTGCGTGCACGTATGAACGTATCTACAAACACCTGATGCCGATGGCTCACATAGAAGCGTTTGGGTGAAAGTACCAGGATCAGTTCTTGTCGGTACCGGCGTTTTCCACGTCTTAATAAAGGACCACGGTTTCGACTGCAGGCGGAGGCGGACGCCGACCAGCTGTTCGGAGACACTGACAGATTTATGGCCGACGCTGAAGCCCTGGCCGGGCGCATCAATAAGAGGAAATCGCGAAAAGACCACGACAGTTCTTCGACCAGGTCTAGAGGTACAGCGTGACTTGATTTCCCGTCCTTGTGCCTAAATTTATTTCAGTGCCTGATAACCGTCCATTTTTTGAATGAACCACTTTGGGGTGGAGTGTCACATTTGCAGAGGAAGGAATAACGACTTTAGCCGGTCCCTCTACATTGCTGAGTCATGCAAGACCAGCGACAGCTAGAGGACCGAAGCTGGAGTGGAAGCAACAGCGTGTAGATTTCTGGATCACAGCGTGCTTAAGAGGTGACTCGGGCTGGGCACGTGCATTGCACCATGGACACGAGACGACTTGGTGTTTGAGCCAGCCAATTTTAAACACGACGAGCTTCTTTATTTTTTTGTCTACGTGTTGACGAATTTAGTACCTAACTTGCCCGATCGCTGATTCGAAGTCCCCTCTTCACGAACAAATATGTTAAATTACTTTGTACGTTAAGGTTAAAAGTTATTATTAAATATATTTCACCGCACGTGATCGTTCATAAGTTCCTTCAACCTATCAGGCCGTATAATATTTACATGTAATCATGCAGCAACACCAAGCATGACAAAGTCTTCAGTTAAATACATTTTATGATTGTCGCGTGTTTTCGTTCTGTGGCACTTTATCTGCGTTCTGTAACTTTTTTAGCGAACGGCTTAGGTTGATTAAGGTGAAGTTCGAGAGAGAGGGCTGTTGGAGTAGGTGCGTGTTGCCAGGAATAAAGTCAGCGCAGTTTTCTTCTTTAATTACGTTACGATAAGTGAACGTTTACTCTCCGTAGGATCCAGGAGGCGGCGAAGGCCTTCGCTGAGCAGGAAAGGTGGCAGCGGCAAGGACAAGAAATCGGCAAAGGAGGACTCTTATTTCGAGACGTTCTCAGAAAAGATGAGCAAAGCCGAGCGACGTCGAGACACTGCTGCTACCAAAGAAGCGACTGCCAGCGAGTCTGATGCGAAGGTCGAAGCTGACGGCGGCACGAAGCCGGCCGACTTCACAAAGGCCACCACGGCGGAGGGCACAGAGGAGCGTTGGAGTACCGCTGAGCCGAACGAGCCAGCAGGTACCACAGCGTCCACTGCAGCAGCAGAGTTCACTACGAGGAAAGGTTCCAAGGAAAGGTCGTCCAAGAGGAGAAGCAAGAAACGCGAAAGCGACAGTGCAATTCAAGGTTTCAACGTCACCGACCTGGCCAAAGTTCTGCTCGATGTTCTCGAAGCCGAGCAGCAGCAGCTGCAACAGCCGCAAACTCAGGCCATCTCCCAGACGCCATGCGAAGTCTGCATCGCCGCTCGGGAGAGTAGCAACCAATGCATGGCATGCGAAGATTCCAGATCGCGTGATCGTCCCGAAGTGAGCCGTAGAGGTTCGTGGTGCGACAGGTGCAAAACGCCGCAGAGTGACGACCGCGCTGACACACCAACGAGGCGAGGCAGGCGGCGTCCGCTTCGCGGTCGCAGGCGCAATCGAGGCGTCTACTACGACGACGAATTGGACGAAGAGAAAGAGACCTACGATGAAGAAGATATGGTGACCAGACGAAAGCCGAGGAAGGTCTTTGCTCGAAGCAAGCGTGGTAGACGAGGCAAAGGCCGCCATGCTTCGCAGAGGCCCCTCGCCATTGAAGAGACCACGTCGACGAAAGTGGTAGAGACTCGAGACCAGAGTCGGTCCCCGTATGCCCCGTGGGACCCCCGGTTGATACATCCACCACCAGGTGATGGGGAACCGTACTACGGTGAAGGCTACGGACCTCTCGATGTGTGCGGGCCGGTCTACTATCCATCTCCCGAGGATGCTTTCCTCGAGTAAGTGGTGGAAACAGTGTAGCACAGTGTCAGTAAAAACGTCGTCGTTCACGAGAAACAATAGCGCTCCAAAATCAAGAGTGACTGTCGTCTCCGAAACAATCATGCTTAAACTAATACCATTCTATTTATAGTGGGGCTCTATAATTTATGAAATAAGATCAGTTCGTAGGGCTTACATCTACACTCTTCTTGCGCCATATGTCACATGGAAGAGAGAAAAATACTAATACATTTCATATCGCATCGAAGATTATTGTTAAGGAAGGCTTCAGGATCACATAAGGTTAAGCCCTTATACATTACTAATAACTGATATTTGAGTACGTGCAAACTTGTCCTATGAGTGTAAGCATGTTTATTTCTCAGTGCAGGTGCCCACTGAAACGCGTATAGCTAGCAACTTTTACATGTTAACAGAATGTAGTTATAAGAGCGATGTAGTAGTTAACTCTTTTTAGTACGTATGTAGCCGAGAAATTAGTACATCAAATGTAGCCGAAATGTGCAGCGTGCGTACGCAGACTAAGTTCTGGCCTTATAAAGGTAGTGTTGCTTTCTGTCATGTGCTTCTAGACGAACCAATATTGAGCTGCGACAAATTGTGTTTAGCCGCCACGGTAGCACAGGGGTTACGATGATTGCTTACCCGATAGCAGCGTGATTAAATCCCGGCGGTTCCTGCTGCATTTCAATGGAGGCGAAATGCTTGAGGTTTGCGTGCTTTAAATTAGATGCCTGCAAAAAAAACCATGCTGTCGTCATTTTCAGAGTCCTCCACTACAGTGTCACTCATAATCTTACCATTATTTTGTGATATACAAGCTAAAAATTATGAGTGACCGCTTTACCTTGAACCTTGAACAGTTACTTCGGAGACCCCATGGATCCATGGTCGCCACAAGGCTACCCGTACTGGTGCGGCCCTTGCGGAGCTGGTGTTCCAGGCGAGTGGCCCACTCCTTACGCCCCGCACTGTCCATGCGTTGCGGCTGCTGCCGAACCATCGCCCACGCAAGGGACCATCGTGCGCCGCGAAGAGGTTTGGACCGAAGGTGGCAGACACCGCCACAGGGTCCAGGAGGTCCTGGAAGGTGGAGAACCTGCGTCCGGAAGTCCAGATGTTTGGTTTGAACGCTTCCAGGCACGTCAAGCCGTTATAAGTACGGCCGCCCAGTCACCGGTCTTAAGAGTTAAAAGCAAGACAAGTGCATTGCGTAGCCCACACGTTGTAGATACTGTGCACAATGTGTGAATTGGCTGCGTGGCTAGAAAATGGTTGACCTAAAGAGAAGGCACCTCAAATCGGGGCTTTCTGTTGCGAGCCATACTCAGAGTGGGTATCGAGGGAAAAGAAGGAAGTTCGTGCATTTACGGGGAACCTCCTGCTCCGTAATCATGGTAACAGGAACTTTTCATGCATTTTGTGCTTCAATAAGAAAACTTGTTGAAAAAAATATTGGCTGAGATTTTCTTAAAACGTCACGTTACAGTGAATGGTGCATAACCTATTTTTGCAACGAGACTTTGCCAGGGGCTCCTGCATGAGCACAAATCACATTAGGCGGACCGATAGGGTGAACAAAAAAACGTAAATGTATTCTGCAAGCCTAATACAAGATTTACCTGATGCGAGAAGGTGCCTTTGCAGTTTGTACCTAATGCACTCCTAGCTGAGCGTTTTCTATACGCTCCGGTCAGACGTGCGTATGCTAGCAATTTACACACAAACACGTAGAAGGAACTGTAGTGCCCATGTGATGAACGATCGCACGAGCAGCGGAACGTGGAACGCAGCTTTGGCTCCGCTTCTGATTATGACACTGCTCGGTGTCATAGAGGGTGGAGTGTTGGAATGACACTCGCATAAGTTCAGCGGAGCGTTAAGGTGCGTCCACTCGGTTTCGCAGTCACTTTGCAGCCAAGCAGTGCGTCATCGCAAGTCACTCTCGTCAAAATGTGAAATCTATGCAGTTCCTTACACAGTCTATGAATGCCACAACTACGTGAAACGGAACAGAGGCGACGCACAGATAAAACTGTCAAAATTTTCTTGGCTGGGCTTTGCACTGTTCAACACAATATTGTGTAAGCATGCCGCTGCTTTGGTGATCACACAAGAATAGGCATATCCATTGTGACATTGCACTCAAAACTCCTCGCATTGGGGTGACGCCGTTGTGGTGATGGTTTGCTTATGTCCACAATATTATTCATTGAGGAAGTTGTGCTTGTGTGACAGCGTTAGTAGGAGGAACAGTGCATGCAGAGAGGAAGTCATCGACAGAACCAACCACGCAGGAAGCCCCTTCAGGCTTTCTGCGTGACGGAGTCGCCACCGTTGGCAGCCAGGCGTCCACACGCGCCGGTGCCGAACGCCCAGCAGGGTCAATGGGCCGCGGACGCATTTTGCTCGACGCTTATGAGGAGATACGGGCACCCGGTGGTTCATCATCGGAGCGCCTGTTCCCGCCACCAGCCGGCAGTCGTCAATCCGCCACACGTGCTGCGTTCTCCAGAACGTCGCAGCAGGATCTTCAGGCCGGCATGAAGAAGTCCGAGTCAGCTGTACCACGCGGGCGGGTGCTGTACTGGGAGGAGGACACGTATCCGGTCAGGTTAGTGCGCAGCTACCTGTTGTTCTAAGGACATATCCAGTCACTATCAACACATCCGCATCAAATGTGCCGGGACACCTGCCGCATGCAAACGGAGGATGAAACAGCGTCACTGATACGCTGTTTCGCCTGTTTCGCCCTCCGCTTGCGGGGGGGGGGGGCAGGTGTCCTGGCACGTGTGATGCGGATGTGCTGGTAGTGCTTGGATGTGCCCCGCACGTCACTGAAACCCTCACACCTGCTCGACGACGTGGGTGTCCTATAGATTGTAGCCGACGACGTAGCTTCCCACAAAGCATCCTAGGATGCAGCAGTGCTTCTGCGTAGCAGGGTGACCTACATCGCCTATACGAGGGTGAATGCGGCGAGGCAAGCCTGTAATTGACGTCGGTTTGTGGTTCCCTCGTTTGTAACATCTCATGTTGCTAAAGCTATTTATTAGTGGGCTAAGTGGCCTATACCAAAACCCTATAGACATGTTTGATCTGATTGGGTAAGCACATCACTTAGACTTCCCTGCCACAGTGTCGACACTGAGGAATGCCGTTATATGGAGCTCTGGCAGAGTTGCCCCGCCGCGGTGGTCTAGTGGCTAAGGTACTCGGCTGCGGACCCGCAGGGCGCGGGTTCAAATCCCGGCTGTGGTGGCTGCATTTCCGATGGAGGCGGAAATGTTGTAGGCCCGTGTACTCGGATTTGGGTGCACGTTAAAGAACCTCAGGTGGTCTAAATTTCCGGAGCCCTCCACTACGGCGTCTCTCATAATCATATAGTGGTTTTGGGACGTTAAACCCCACATATCAATCAATCGAGCTCTGGCAGAGTTGACCATATGGTGTTCGTTAATGTGCATCTAAATATAATTGCATGGACTTCTGTCATTCCAGCTCCATCGAAACGCTATCGCCGCGAATTGAATTCGCTTCTGCGATCTTTGGGTTAGCAGCTGTTTAGAACAAATGTTCGAAAACTTGCCGCACGAGCTACTCTACTATGGGAGAACATTAAACTTTCTCTCTACCAGCAGCCTACCAAAAGAGTGAAGGTGCAAATATATACCACTACTATAGATCTCCGTCGCGAGTATACCGTAACGACGTGAGCACCTTTCTTTCTTTTACAAAGAAAGTTGTCGGACCGAACTGTCCCGCTCAGTTACTCATTTCATTCTTCTTCAACCACATTTGCTTCGCTACAAAAAAATCTCAAAATAAAATCACGAAGATGTATATGTCTATCATGTCATCAGGCACCTACCTCTGCATATCTGTTAATATATAACCTCAATTTCAGGATATACGCCCCTTCAGAGCCAGCCGTAATGACTGAGCACAAGAAGCACTCCAAGAAAAGCACCGTGGAAGGCACGCCAACTGCTCGACGAGCCAGCACGGTCGAACTTGGCAACTTGCTGTGAGACCTGTCGAGTTATCCTTAAATATATTTAGCGATTATATATCTACAATTCGTACATATCTGCACCACCTGCAGTATCACGAAAACAGCGCTCATTGGCTTTGCATTGAGGACTTCATCAAACAGTTCATGCGAGGATATCACAAATGCGACGAAAGATGGCAATGCCAAAGAGAACTGCGAACAGCCCATAATGCGTTACTCATAGAGAATGTACTTATGAATAACTGATTCAATGTTCACTTTAGCAACCACGCCCTTGCTGATTCCCAAATCAGAGTTTCAAATTTATGTACTCGGCAGGTAAATAAAACTGTAGCCCACAGAACTATTCTACTGTGATCTCATTCTTATGGAGTTATTCAAGCAAAATCTCGTGGCATGGCTATGCGTGAATGGATGCATAACGCTATTAGAAAGACGAAATGATTAGATGTCACAGATCAATGGGCCACAGCAAAACATACCGTGAAGCATTGTCAACGAGTCCACCGCATGCAGTTGGCAGGGTAAGGTGGTAACCGTGGGAAGAATTATGAAACTCCAGTTCTCATCCTAATGCACTGCGCGATAAGATAGCTGCTGCCACGAGGGACTTGAATAATCAGCAGCCGAATATAAGCGTAAAGAACAGGCTTCTCAGTTGAACTACAGATAAGAGTTAGAGAAGGCAATGTGCCCGTTAAGTTACTAGCTGCATGTTTCATAGCAAGTTTTTACACGGTGTGATTGTGTTATTGTCATGTCAGCTGCTAAACCATAGTTTCGAATATTAAGTAAAAAACTAGCTTACTACGCATCTACGGTTATTAAAACTTCTGGTTGGGTTAGCTAGTAACTCTTCGTATTGCAGGTATATTGAGCACAACTTAACGCAACGCGAAGAACATTCTCACATTCACAAATATTTATACTGAAGAAACACAAGCCGCGCAGGGATCGCAACCGACTGTTTATTGTGTGTTACTGATCTTTATATACACCTACAGGATGATGCATAAAAGCAATGAACCACAATGCGTTAGTGTAATGATTAACCCAATGATGAAAGATCCAGCTACCACCCAACAAAATACCAAAGAATAAAGTAAACAGATAAAGCGCCTATAGTAGCACCAACATCTTGCATTGAGAAAAGAGATTCATTTCAGAACAAAACCATGCATGGCTCGCTAACACAACGATCGTTCTTTTTTCACTTTTAGGTATGCATCTAACGATATTAGTGCAGATGGCTTCGCGCTTCTTCCGAAAATACGTGTGTTAGTAAACCGTGGCTTACAGCCAAAAGCTGTGGTATGTGCCCCAAAATGCGCGTATTTATCCTCCTTTTTAATTATTTTCATACTATCTTTTGGTCGGTCATTCGAGTATCATTCGGTTTACACGACGTGCACATTATCGCAGAATAAATGCGAGAGGTATACAATCCCCGTGGATATCACTAAACGAAAGTGGTACGTTTTTTTCTGGCAAGAAATGCGCTTTAACGTGACAGTTCTATGGCAAACTAGCAGTTGAGAACAGTCACCTTCCTCACTTAGTAAACAGTTTTCTAGGAACCACACTCATTATTACTTTACAAACTAAAAAAGGACTGCTTGCTGACCCTACAGGAGGTCTCGGCGAGCTGTACCGATATTGCGGGAGCCGAAGAGACAACCTTTTGACGGACAGCAAAAGGTAATGCAATGTCACGTGGTGGTAACATAGCCGCCATCTATAGACGCGCATGGGAAGCTGGTGTACTTGGCAAAACATTTAAAACCACATGTGTGAAGCAAGTTTTTGTATGGAATACTTGCGGCAGGGTAATATAGTACGGATGGCGCTAAAGAACTAAATACAGTGTAGACAGCTGCGCCTTTGAGCCCTTGAACTCATCTGAGCCATCGAAATTGCGGTTACAGTGTTTTGGTGAAAATGTTGCTTAGGTACACACAAAAACTTCGCAATAACGTTTTTCTAACGCAGACTGACGAACTGACAAAGAGAGGGAAAGACACAAGCACTACTGTCAACTGAAGGCTTTATTCAGCAAAGAAAAAAAAATGCCCGCAGCTTCCCTCGGGGGAACACTGAGGAGGATGCGGACCATATAATTGGTTAACGGGGTGTTAAAGTGCGACTTACTTGGGTCGATGGCTAAATTGGTTAACGTGGTTGTGAAATGGGGTGTTAAATTGCGACTTACTTGGGTCGATGGCTAAATTGGTTAACGTGGTTAGGAGGGGGTTTTAAATGAGTGAACACGTACACACGTATGCGAAAGGGCGGCGCTGGTCGAAGGGACGTCGATCATTGTGTTTGTGGATTCGTTGGAATTCATTTCACCGCGACCTTGGACGTCGACGCGCCGTACAAACCAACCGACGAGCGGCAACTTAGCGAGCGAGCGCCGACCTTGAGTATATATACAGCACGACGGCGCATGCACTGTCAGCTGTTGAATGTTCTCGAAGCGCGACGCCACATGCGCGTCCACTGGAGAATCAGGAGAATTGTAGATGTCGAACGCGGTGTGTAGAGGAGGAAGGGTGCACAGATGGTGGAGGAGGGAAGCGCGCGCGGTGTGTAGAGGAGGAAGGGATGCACAGATGGTGGAAGAGTGGGCGACGGCGCGACGGCGCATGCGCGCGCGTCAGCTGTCGAATGTTCGAGAAGCGGTGCGGACGGCGCGGACGGCGCGGACGGCGCACTACAAGGCGCGAGTATAAGATGCTCCGCATCTAAAAACACAAATACCGATGCTGTCACCCGCTACCTTTGCGCACTGTGGTAGGCGGAATGACGGAAGTGCAATGTCGAGAAAAATGAGTGTCAGTATGCGCTAGAAGAAAGTCATTACGTTGCGACCGCACCAACTAGTTCGTCTTTCACTATTGCTTCGGTTTGAAAGTGTTGACGTATAGAGTACAGTTTCACATGAATTGTGTGGTTCTTGTAATATCGAGTGATCACGTGCCAAAGTGCACCACCTTCACACACCCTCAGCCAGCTCCGCTTGGCGGACACTGATTAGCAGCAAAGCTGGTGGCGTGCGTTGAGATTCAGTGAAAAGTGGTATGAAGTGGGTGACTCAAATGGGAATGAAGTGGGATAGGTAGCGGGACCAGTAGTGGGCATGGTAACAAAAGTAGCGTGTGCACACACACACACACACACACACACACACACACACACACACACACACACACGCGCGCGCGCGCGCGCGCGCACACGCGCACACGCGCACACGCGCACACGCGCACACGCACACACACGCACACACACACACACACGCACACACACACACACGCGCACACACACACGCACACACACACGCGCACACACACACACGCACACACACACGCACACGCACACGCACACGCACACACACACACGCGCACACGCGCACACGCACGCACACGCACACACACACGCACACACGCGCACACACACGCACGCACGCACACACACGCGCGCACGCACACACGCACGCACACACACACTCACACGCACACGCGCGCACACACACGCACACACACACACGCACACACGCGCACACACACACGCACACGCACACACACCCACACACGCACACACACACACGCGCACACGCGCACACGCACGCACGCACGCACACGCACACACACACACGCACACACGCGCGCGCACACACACGCACGCACACGCACACGCACACGCGCGCACGCACGCACGCGCACACACACGCACACGCACACACACACAAACACACACACGCACACACACGCGCGCACACGCACACGCACACACACACACACACACGCACACACGCGCGCGCACACACACGCACGCACACGCACGCACGCACACGCACACGCGCGCACGCACGCACGCACACACACACACACACACAGCAACTAATGTTTATACGGAGTATGAAGGGAAGGTAGTCTTACTTCCTTTTAGGACATGCATAGCTTTAGCAAACGTGGTTGCCGCAGCTAGGAAGAAGGCACCTTCGGGTTGTCTATGGCTGCAGCGCGAACTTGGCTCTGAGAGCACAATACGTTTAAAGGGGCCCTAAAACACATTTAGAGCATGGTCAGGAAACGCAGCCAATCGGTAGTAGATGCTTCTGACAACACGTCAGCCAAATACTATATTAAGCGCTGCGCGCGGCCTGAAATTCACAATAAATTATCAAAGTCAGCTAAAAATTACTTTTTCTTTTCCGGACAAATGACGCAATATGCCCCAAAATAACACGTAGCAAGCCCATCTATTAGCCATTGGCTGATTTGAAGATGGCGCGCTTGCTCGTTACAGAGATCGCTGCTGGAGGCCGTCACTTGTCCACGCGTGCATGCTTGATCACACTGAAGAAGCCACGCATTCGAAGAAAAAAAGTAAAAGTGCTCAAGGTCACAAGGCGCGGGTGACGTTTTTTTTTGCCCCTGCCATACCTCCCTGCTTACCTTCCAGTGCTTTCGTCGAGACGAGAGATAAGAGAATGCAATTGCAGCATGTGAGAAATCTTTTTAACTCCACGCGCAATGGACGTATTCTTAAAACTTTTGCGGCGTTGTGTTCGTGCGACAATACGCTCTTCCAGTGAATTCATTCAATGGTTACTTGAAAAAGTGTTTCAGGGCCCATTTGAAGGTGTGACATACGGCGAACGCCTCAAGGTGCTACTACACCTGGTCTGTATTCCTTGATTGAGCCATGCAACCCTCTCCCGTCTCCACGAAATTTCTATCTGCATGCGCCTTTTGCATGACAAAAGAAGGCCGGCCACGCTTTTTTTCTCCTGAAAATAAATAGCACAAAAATACGATACCAATAACTATTCCTGAGCTTTGCTCTGTGTAGAGAAAAAGAATTCTCGTAATCTGAAACTTTTTGAAACGAAAGAGGAGTTGACTCGTTACAAATTAAATATCGTTGTTCAACACACAAATTTGGTCTTGTTAGGGGCACTGTATTTCAGTTGGCCGTGCCCTACTCCCTTTTAAAGGTTTTTGCGCAACTATACGCATTGCGATTGTTTTATTAAGAAAAACTTCAGTTGGTGTCTACCCCTTCTACTGTCTACCACCTGTTCCTTGGGTGGGTGCTGCTTTGCGCGTGTTAACATGCCCGTGTTGATTGTGGTTTTGTGTCTGTCGCAATAAAACGAAATCACCATATGTTGTGAATGTTTCGCGCATCCTAAACTACGTGCTTCGATTATTCACGGCGCAGTCAGTACAGATAGATGCACAGAGAACCAAATCTATGTATAAATATAGCTATTGTTTCAACTGTACAGTCATAGCAACACTGACATTCTAATCATCACGCAGGTGCCGCAGTGGATTCGGAGCACCTCGCCATGTCCAGACAGTGCAGGCCAGTGGCAACAGGCATACACTGACAGAGAAGGAGGATCGGGCACTTATTACCTAGACATGACCTGGTCTACAAACCAAGTTGATGCCTGGCAAAAGAACTTCTTCTCGTGGTCCACGAAGAAGGCGGCGGAGAAGCGCCTGCACAAGGCCTCGATTTCATTAAGCGAAAGGAAGAAGCAGAAGACAAAGTCATCGTCTCAGGAAAAGCTGTTGGGTGCTGGAACTTCTCTACACCAGACGCAGAAAGGGATTACGGCGACAGTTTCATCCCCCACGGCGCGGAGGGAGTCTGCACGGTCGACGGGTTCTTCCGACTCAAAGAGCGCGGTTGCGCTGGAACCCTGCTCCGACTTGACCTCCCCTGCTGCATCTCAAGCGCAAGCCACTTCAACGGCATCGACAGCGAGTGCTCGCAGACTGCCTGGCAAAGCGAAAGCAGCGACTTGGCTTTCGCGAAGGGCTTCCCTCGCGAAAACGAGCCGCGATACTGCGGCAACGTCGAAGCTCAAGCAGGAGCCCGAGTTATTGTCACCTCCATTATCCGTGTCTGGCTCTAAGCCTGCAATTGCAGGAAGCCCGCTGCCGCTTCTCGAGAAGGGAATGTCGAGCATTGGCAGAGGTGAGGATGGCGCGGAAAAAGTCGGTACTCCTGAGAACTACGGGCCTGAAGCCGAAGCTACGTCTAAGCAATCGAAGTCTAGAGCTAGTAGCACTGGAACTCGCCGTCCATCAACAGTAATAGCAAATCAATCGCAAGAGGAGGACACCGAAAGGATGACCATAGCGGAAGCTGGAACGATATGCACTAAGAAGCTTAAGGCGGACATACAAACAGATGTATCGGATTCCGGTGGATCTACAAAGGCAGAGGGGCCGCCAAAGGAGGACTTATTTGGCTCTGCTCCAGGATCTCCGTACGTCACACCATCACCATCCGCAATTTCCGCCGCGGGCGAAGGTAAGCCATCTAAAATATCAATCGCGTCTAAGGCATGTAATGATGCCCTGAAGGCCGCTTCAGCAGAATCGCCTAGCACCGACGAAAATGAGCAAGTTTCTAAGCCGACGCCGGAAGCCGAGCCCAAGGAGGAAGGTGATGTATCAGTCGCCGTGGCGATGGTTGCTGTCGAAGAACCAGACACGGATAGTAAACAGGATATGAACGAGATACTCAGGGAACTCGAGAAGCAAACCACCGTAATATATCCGGAGAGCAACTTGGTCGTTGTAATTGGCATTCTGTGCATCTTGTGGATTTGCTTACTACTTTTCCTAACGAGCCACAAATATACGTCTAAGACAACAATCTGGCCTACATCTGCCTTTCCGACTTGGCCTCCGTATCATTCTAGCACAGTGAGGCCTTCAGTGGTTCCTCGGTCACACGTGTATATCTGCTCAACCGACTTCTGCGTGAAAGAGGGAGAACACATTGCTGGACTCTTCAGCCACGACGTGTCACCATGCGACAACTTTTACCGGTACGTCTGTCGCCACTGGGAACGCATAATGTACAATCCAGCTATGGGCATCGGTGTGGCGACGTCGATAGACACCTTGCTGCAAGACGCGATGCACACTGAGGTGCTAGAATACATACTAGATTCGTCGCACGATGACGTGAGCGAAGCGAAGCGACTTTACGAGGCCTGTGCAGCGCCGCACACCAGTTCTAGCGTTACCGAGCTGAGGCACATATTGTCTATGTGGCCTCCTATTGGTCAATGGCCAGTCAATAGCAAAGTGACCGTGAGCGAGTTTGACGTGTGGTCTGTCGCCGCAAGACTCTCGCGAGAGTTCGGCCTGGCCGCTCTACTCGGCGTGGAAGCTGCTCTTGACAAGACTTTCGGAAAACATGTAATTGAATTACAGCTACCCCAGCCACTGTTCTTTCGTGACGACGAACAGCGCAAAGCCATTGTCTCCATGTTCAGAGGGGCCATTACCGAATCAGCTCAGCTCACGCAGAGTTCGGGCATGGTCTACGAGCTCATGTCAGACATCATGGCCGTCTTTAAGAGCATCGCTAAACGGAGGCCCATCTTCCCAGGAATGGAGGTGAAACTCGTCACCGTAAACAACCTGGACAGCGGTATCCGTACCTTCCTCACCGTTGTCTTCGAAGGTACCCTGGAGGGAAACGCGACGGTGCAGTACAGGAATACCATTTACTTCGAGCACGAGCTAAGTGAATTGTTCCGCGAGGTCGGGCCTCGGGCTCTCATAAACTACCTGGGCTTCCGCCTGCTTGTCCGCCTTGCCCCTTTCCTGCCGGAAACTACGAACCTGCTGCAGTTGCACAGCATCGAGTCCATCGGCCGCGTCCTTTCTCCAATGACCAAATGGGTTCTCTGTTTGCGTGCCGTCGCCTCGGTCCTCCCGGTGTGCGTAGTCAAGGCGCACGCGAGGCTCACGATCGTCGGCGGCAGCGACCTCACGAACCGGGCCTGGCTGTCTCAGCTGGAGAGCCTGTTCTTCCGTAGCTCACGTAACTACGCGTGGATGGACAGCTTGACGCACCGCGTGACACGCTTCATGCTCAGGCGTGTCCGGCTGGCCCGGTTTTACCCGCAGTGGTCGCTGAAACGAGACACGTGCGCGGGAGGTGCCCTGCCACCGTCCGGCGGGCCAATTCACATGTTGCACGAAGCGTCCAGGCTGTACCAGAACCAGCGGCTGGCGCAGTTCACACGCCGTACCCGGCCTCGAGACGTGGGCGATGCCTTTGGAATCCTCGCCAGGTAAGCGTGATGCTATACTACATTTATATCCGCTAGTTGTGACCATCGCTGCTCATGCTTCTGGCCCGGATAATAGAGCACTTACATCAAATATGAGAAAGAATTATTGAAATCGCATGGTGCACGTATCTCAGGTTTGTGCTAATGCTGCGTGGATTATTGTGGCGATGTTCAAATATGTGGTTCTGCTTGTGTAATGGTAAGATGAAAAGGGTCGCAATGATGAGCTTCACATTATTGCTGCCTTGCGTATGCCAAAGATTGGAATGCGTGTCACAATGATCTTTGGTGAAAACCTGTGAAGTATAAGCGGTTCGAACCCTCAAGTTGGTAGTGTTGGGAGCGCGTTTATATTGTATATTCACTTAACGTTTGTGCAAGACAATTAGCTCTTGATTGCCCTGATCTGCAAGTAGGTGCGTGTTTTGACACGGTGGTAAACCGATAACCTTTGCAGCAATGTGTGAGCTACAGCCAGTGAAAACACTAATGCACTTTTTTCTTGTACTGCTGTGCCGACATTAACTTACTTATTGCCTCACAGCTTTTAGTGCACTGAACACTTACCATGAATATTGCTTCAAAAGCAGTTGAAGCTGCAGCTGTACCTAATGATTATGCTACTACTGCACAGGTCATATTCATTGAATACCAGTAAGACGAGCCGCTATAAGCAAATAAAGGAAAGTGTAATGTTGCTTGAGATCTGGCGTGGACGAGTACACCATTTGATTGATGTACATGTAGTAAAACAACAGCTATGGTGGACAAAATACAAAAGTCCGGATTATACGAGATGGCTAGGACTGATGTGGCCATTGAGAATAGGACAAAGAGCTCCAGCTCTAAAATCATAAAAAAAGCTTGGGTATCCACCTTAAAACACATTTTTCTCTCCGACTTTTATTTGACGAAAGAAGAGACTCTGACACTCTGTTGGAAAGCCAGTGATAGCATCTTGTAAAAAAAAAGGATGTTGACCATGTTGTCACCACCAGCTCCTACTATGAAACATGATTTAAGAAAGTCAATGCACCAACTTGTATGTTATGAGGGCATAGGGCAATCGAAGCCGAGCTCAATGGGACTGCCTCAACAGGTACACTTCGTTGATCTTAGGGCTCACTTAGACTCATGTTCACCAAAATATTTCTCAATCAGAAAGACTCAGACTCAAACTATCGGCTTGAGTGAGTCGACTCATTGGAGATGTACATCCTTTCACCTTTGCTCCGTGCGCTGACAATCGCGTGGTCATGACGCATACTAGAATGCCCTTGTGGGCCCGCAGGTTCAACCCGGGCCAGCAGGCGGTGTACGTGCCGTTCGGCATTGTGAACACTACAGTGCCTGGCAACGGCACCGTGTTCGCGTTCGAGCTTTCCCGAATGGCGACTCGACTCTTCGCCGGCCTGGTGCCCGTCGTGCTGGAGGATGGAGTGGCGGACGAGAGCGCACTGCTTACCTTCACCGACGCCGCTGTGCGCAAGCTCGACCAGCTGCTCGACTGCCTGACGCGCGACTACCGCAACCTGCCGCTGCCTTTGCGCGAGAGCAGTGACGACAGCTTCGTCGACGCCGATCGCGCCCGCTACGTGCTTCTCGCACAAACAGCAGCCGTCGTCTTGGCCCACGCTGCCTTCCAGGTGTGAAGCAAGCTCAACCCCACTATGAGGGGGTGCTTCGTTGAAAGGTTTTGGCTATAAGCGGTCACCTAACCTACTCGCACTAGGGACGTCTGTAAAAGTGTATATCAAAGTATGAGATTTCAATGCGGTAGCTTCACGAGGGGCGAAAGAAATTCTCACAGGGTCCCTGAAACACTTTTTGAAGTAGCTATAGAATGAATGTACGGGAAGAGCTTCTTGCCTCACGAATTCAATGCTGAAAAAACTCTAACAATGCGTCCAGTGCGAGTGGAGTTACGAAGATTCCCCACATTCTGCAATTGCATGCTCTCTTATCTCGTCCGTATGAAATTACTGGAAGCTAAGCAGCGAGGAATGGTAGGGGCAAAGAAAAAGGTCACGCGTGCCTCGTGACCTTGAGCACTTTTTTTTCCTTCGAATGCGGGGCTTTTTTCGTGTGATTGCGCGCGCACGCGTGGACAAGTCACGGCCACCCACGGCAATTTCTGTAACGACTGAGCGCGCCATGTTCAAATCAGCCAATGGCTAATAGATGGGTTTTTTACGGGTAATTTTTGAGCCTATTCCGTGATTTGTCGAGAGAAGAGAAAGCAATTTTTAGCTGACTTTGATAATTTATTGTGAATTACAGGCCACGTGCTTTGATGTACTATTTGGCTCGCGTGATGTCGGGAGCCTCTACTAACGATCGGCAGCGTTTTCTGACCATGCTCCAAAAGTGTTGCAGGGCACCTTTAAATATCTCCGCGTGCTGCGTGTTTCGCCACAAATGTCCTCGAAAGACGATATTCTTTTGTCCGCCGTACTGCATGAATCCTGTTCTCATCCGCATGGAATATTGCATTGTCGGAGATATGGACGACATCTGTCAGTGGCGTCGGGAAACGTGAGGTGTTGCGCTGCAGAACCCAGAACCACTGCCGGGTGACAGCACCATATCGTCGACAGAGGGATTTTTGGTGCATAGCGTCACATTTATAGCGCTGCCCAAAAAACATTATAGTGCTTTTAGAATTACGTTTCTACGTATTTTCTAGTAAAAGAACACACCACCTAACCTTTACGTATTGATGTTGCGGCTCAGATATGCGTAATATTGGTTTTTGATTGACATGTTCACAAGTATAAACGCAGGCACAAGTTCAACATGGCTGGCCGTTAAGAAAGTGATTAAACCTTGGCTGGGTGGCCGAAGTGAGTGACAAACAGACAGAAAGATGGACAGACCACCAAATCTACCTTTAACTAGGAGTGATTAGGGCTTCTTAATCCTAGAAACTTTTATTTTCTAGGAGCACATTCTTTAGATACAAGGAGCATTGGCAGATTACAGTGTATGAACGTTAGCCTATAATACAGAGAAAGCTATTTGTGTACATGAGCTACTGAAAACAACATTGCACAACGCATATTGCAGCCATCATTCTTCTTCTGCGATCGAGTGGCTGCGCTGGCGCTTCTGGTCGCGAGAATTCGCGAGACCTTTGAAGGGTCGCAAGGTCTCGTCCAGAAACCCACATGACACTATCCGAGCTAGCGATGGCGCCGCATGACACCAGCAATCGTACTTTATCATGACGTGGTTTTGACGTTACGAGAGGAAGCCATTAACCCGAATTTGATTTCGGTCAAAGTAGGCCGATCCGGGAGACACAGCTACGGCATGGGATGTGCAGAAGTCGCCAATGGAAGGGGGGGGGGGGTCGGATTATACGGAAGGTCTGAGTAGTTTATTGTGTCTTTTTAAGTCTGTTCACGCATTCTGATCATGTTCTCACCTTGGTGAGAAAAAGTGTTCAACGCAAGCTAGTTTTCGTATACCGCACTAGACACTACATTTCTACTAACTACACTTTGATTACAAGAGTGTCACCACAGGTCACAAAGCAAAACAGGCCATTTATTGGGCGTGTATAAAACCATGAATAAAAATTATTTGGACAAGCTAGCAAGAAGGCCCGGTAGGGCTGCTGATCCACACGATATATTCATGCTACGCCGCGGTTGTTGTTTATGTATGAATACATGTATTTCAAGAACAGTGGTGGCATACAAACATAAATTTGCATATTTTTACAACGATTACTAAAAAGCGAAATACCTGGTAATTTGATTACGTGGTCAGGCATTATTAGTCTGGCAGCTAAGAATGCAATATAGCCGAGTGTAGCCTTACTAAAAATCGTCACGCGTACTGCCGCTTGGAGCCAGGGTAATGTGAACGATAAATCATCTTGAAGGCAAGCAGGGTAGGAGGGACAAGATTATAGGCCAAATTGAGAAGTAAGTAATTACGCTATGCGAGACGTGCTGGCCACACGGTGTATTAGCAGATAGTTCTTGTAAGAACTAGAAGTTCAAAAATGTAGCCTTGTTAGGCACGGGAAGCTAAATAAAATATGACATATGGTACTCGATGGCAAGGATTTGTCATAATTCAAAGGCAGAGGAGCACGGATTGATTATCATGTAGGGTTTAACGTCCCGATTTCACCGTATGATTATGAGAGACGCCGCAGTGGAGGGCTCCGAAAATTTTGACCACCTGGGGTTCTTTAACGTGCACTCAAATTTTAGCACATGTGCCTAGAGCATTTTCGCCTCCAACGAAAATGCAACCATCGCTGCCGGGATTCGATACCACGACCTGCGGGTCAGCAACTAAGTACTTTAGCCACCAGACCACCGCGGCGGGGCAGATGAGCATGGAGCAAAACTATTGAGTAAAGACCGAGAAACAAACAAGTACACATCTGTAGCACATAATTATCCACACCTCAAACGCGTTGACAATACATCAATGAAACTGGATAGAAAAACTGGCCGACAGCTCACTTTCAGGTACCAACTGGAGGTACAACTCAACAAAAAAATGAGTGAGAAAAAGGTATGAACGCAAATTTGCAGGACAACACGAAATGTAACACATTTTAAGCTCCTGAGTTGGCTGCCTCACACGTCAAATGAGACTTGCAAGGTCACCGATGATGCAAGTCTGTATTCGGTACAACAACGCTCTTTTAATTAGGTAGAGCTTTATGAATGACAGATTTTGGTGGCGGTGCTACAGTCCTGGAAGAACACTGTGAAGCGCGCCGAAATACGGGCATGTACATGGAGGGTTCTCAAAGAGGCTTTAGGCTCATGCATAATTGTGCGTGTCGTGAGCTTAGAAATGGGCTTGAAGGTGATAAACCGTGTCATATATGAAAAAAATCATCTTTTGTTGAGTTCACTTGTCAATATACGTTGCCACATTTCATGGTTGAATTTCACTGTAAAATTTTACGTTTCATACATGAACATCGTTCCAGCCAAGCAATGAAAGAGTCACACTGCTAAGCACGTGGTACAAAAGTCTTACTCCCGAAATGAGGGGAGGAAAAAGTTGGTAGTAGTAGTATCTTATGTTTAACGCCCAAACACCACGACATGACTATGAGAGACCCCATTGTGAAAAGATCCGGATTTTTGGACCTTATGGTGTTCTTTAATGTGCAGTGAATTGCACAGGCCTTTCCAATTTTACAGCAAACGAGAGTGCGTGCAGCAGTTGGGCTCGAACTTGCGACCTCTGGGTCAGCAGCCATGCATCCTAGCTGCTACAACGCCGTCGATGGCAAAGAAAAAAATTAGGACGACACGTCGGGTAATGCGATAGAAAAAAATTGCCCGCAGCTTCCCTCGGGGGAACACTGAGGAGGATGCGGAAGCATGTAATTGGTTAACGGGTGTTAAAGTGCGACTTACTTGGGTCGATGGCTAAATTGGTTAACGTGGTTGTGAAATGGGGTGTTAAATGAGTGAACACGTACGGCACGTATGCGAAAGGGCGGTGTTTTATTTATTGCGACGAACCAACGGACGAGCGGCAACTGAGCGAGCGAGCGCCGACCTTGAGTATATATACAGCGCGACGGTGCATGCGCTGTCAGCTATCGAATGTTCTCGAAGGAGAAGCGCGCGCGCGGCACAGATGGCGACGGCGCGACGGCGCATGCACTGTCAGCTGTCGAATGTTCTCGAAGGAGAAGCGCGCGCGGCACAGATGGTGGGCGACGGCGCGACGGCGCATGCGCGCGCGTCAGCTGTCGAATGTTCGAGAAGCGGTGCGGACGGCGCGGACGGCGCACTACAAGGCGCGAGTATAAGATGCTTCCGCATCTAATATGTTGAACGATTTTGAGTACTTCGTACTCAACTATGGGAGAGCACTGAGCCGTCCCGCTAAAACAGTTTAGTGGCTGGTAACAGAGTTAGACACATGCCTGAATACACAGGCATGGTTCAGTGTGCACCGACGCTCGCGGAGGTTTTAAATAGCTAACTTTACCGTACAAGCTCATGTTTGTGTTACTGGTTTCCGTACCAATACTTTACCTTCCTGGTGCATTTAATGTGAAACTTTGACCGTTTTAACTCGGACACATGTATGCTTTTGAAGTGCAACAAATAACCTTATACTTGATGAACGCGTGAATATTGCAGTAGCAGAGAACGAGTGATTATTGTATCAGACGTAATGAATTAGCTCAACTAAGGCGGTGCGGACGGCGCGGACGGCGCACTACAAGGCGCGAGTATAAGATGCTTCCGCATCTAAAACGAAACATTGGTGATCCATCTGTAGTAAGGATCGATATAACACGAAAGTGAAATGCGTCTTCACACACACAGTTAATCTTTTATTGTGCATTTTTTTGGGTATAAATCAATGCTATAGCAAGAAATAGTAATGTCACCCAAAGAACGGCAAGCCGCTGGAAACTTGCAGCACCTTCTTCAAGCAAAAAAGACGCACGAAACGAGCTTACAGAGGACGAGCACGAGCTGACAATTGTCACAGCTCGACACATGAAGCCCTCTGCTTAAACACGGAGGAGGACGCCCACAATGAACGCAAAAGTAGACGCAGAAACAACTGTCGCAATTGTAACTTGTGTGTGAGTAGCATGCTTTCTTTAGCAAGCGCAGCCCCTGCAGCGAGAGAAGTCATGCTTTCTGTAAGTTCAATGCACACTCGCGGTGAAAACTCAACACGTACAAAACGCCCCGATCTTGAGATCAGCGCAGGCCCACAAGCAACCATGTCCTGTTGAGGCACGCGCGCCCACTGAAACGCACTGGTGAAGACCTTTAAGGTGCGCCCTCCGGACCTTTGACACCATTTCGCCAGGAATAGCAAGAACACTCTGAAGTCACCGATCTCTGAGTACAGCTAGCAGCAAATGGTAGCATATATGAATAGCGCACCATAAGAAAGCTGAAGTACACACGTTTTGTGGCCGAGTCAGTTCGCACCGCGCGCTGTATAGTGAGAGTAGCAGGGGTGAACTTCCCGCGACAACATTTCTTCTTGTTTTTTTCATTGCCATGTCTTAGTATTGCTTTAGAGCGTCGTATCCGTGACGGAAATAAGTCAGTGGAGTCGTGGTAGATTTTGCGTTGCAAAAAAAAAGAGAGACAAAATAGCTAAAGATCGCACACCGCAAGCTTCACTTGCCCTCATTTTACTGATGGCGTAGAGGTTCCACTTTTTCTCATATAATTCTGCGCTCATTACATGAATGAAAAATTGCGCAGAATGAATGAAAATCGCCCTAACGTTTCATTATTTTGGCCGCAGGAGCTGCTACACGTGAAGCGAATCTGGAAGTACGACTTCCGCTTGGCACCCCTTCCGGACCTGACTTCCGAGCAGCTCTTCTTCGCCTACTTTGCGCGCGACAACTGCGAATGCAGCGACGACGCGCACAAGGCACATGACTACGTCATCAACGCTCGGCTGCCACCCGAACAGCGTGTCAATTTCGCTTTGCGCCACCTGCCGGCCTTCGGCGAAGCCTTTCACTGTTCGCGCGACGCTCCCATGCGACCTCTCGAGGGCTCAGTGTGTCGCGTCTTCGATTACCTGCCGTCGTATCTGCCTGACGTTTAGCTACCGTTAGAGGCCTTATTCGCTTGAACGCTGCGATCATTGGTACCCGACGTGTACCTGAACGTAACCGACGTGTATGAACTACAGCTTCGAAATGAAGCTGTAGTTCATAGAACGTTGCGGGGAAAAGCTACCGTAAACAATATTGCAGAAGATATATTGCTACTGACATTCCTCGCTGGAGCGCGGACAATATATAGATGTTGTTGCGACATTGTAAATATATGCAAGTGCTTATTGATTTCCACTCTTTATATTGGGATTGTTCATGGCGATATATCGGTATTTTTAGTGCTACAGAACCGCTATCAATTCGCATCAATGTTACAAGAAATATAATTTAGCACCTCCTCGTCATCGTGCGTGTCTCTTTCTTACTAGGCAGCGCGGAGTTTTGGAGTCATCCTCTGTTGGACGTGTGCAGGATAAGGCAGCTGTTACTATGGCAAGCGTGTATGTGGCCACTCTGCGTTAGTACAACGCGGTGGCCGTCCTGCACATCTTCGTAAACACTTCCGAAATGACGAGGCTTTCATAGCCAAACTAGCAATATCATCATTATACGCACATATAGCGTGATTAACTTGCAGTGTAACAAGCTCACTTATATTATGCGTGAGAAACTCGTGTCTCTTGTCCCTTCGTCTAAAGCGACACCGAAGATGAGGATAGCCTGAATGTATGGCTCATATCCACTATGGGGGATATGAGCCAAGAAACCAATGATTCGAAAGCCATCATCTTTCTCTTTTTGGTTGATTCCCTGATCCTCCTCCGCTTCCTCAATAAGTTTTCTGCCCCTGACGCGGCTTGGTGCTGTCTCCGGGATCAGGGGCAATGCACGATTTCTGCAGCTCAACTTGTTTGGCACTGCATACTTGATCGGCCCACCTTTGTGTGAGTGACGACGTTATGTGATGACGTCAACATGTGATGTCATGATGACGTCACAGTGACGTCATGAGGATGCCGCAAAATTTAGTGATGTGTGAGTCATGATGACGCCCTATGGTGGCACAGTCAGCGAGTAGTTGCAAATGCGGAAGGTCGTGATTTTGAGCCGAGTCTTACGAGGGGTATCGACGTCTTTGGGTATATTTGTCAATTGTGGGCCCACCAGGGGCTTACCAGATACGTCGACTAAGGTCGGTAACGGGTACTTGAGTGTGCGACGTAATGATGGTACTCACGTTACAGCATCGAAGTCACTTTTGTCGAAACAGCATCTGTTCGCATTTTCGGGCGAGAACGAGGAGCTGCCTATGGCTTGTACCGTAGGAGTACATATGTAATGTGTGGTACACAATTGTTAAACCAATATCAAGCACAGCAACAAGTATTGACTCGAGACGAGTGCGACCACTGCAACCGAAGTCAGGAAACCGTATATGTAACACATTTATTAACTATTTGTACCACATCGTCACTGGCTGGGCTGTGCTCCAGAAGATTCGTCATGTTTTGTGAGCTAAATTAAAATTGTGACCTCTAACAAACAATGTGCCTCCTATTTCAACTTCACAAAGTGTCTAATTAGAAAACTTCCACTGCTTATTCTCAGCATTCCAGGGTAAACAGAGACTACAAATCACGTTTGGTGCTTGCACGCGTATACTTCGGGTTTGGTACGTTGTATGCGTGCATGCTACGAAGACCACGCACCAATCAATAAAATAAATAAATAAATGTCAAAGTAAAGTTCTGTAGGTTCAGGGAAGAAATGAAGGAGCACACTCAAGAAACTTGGTTATGTTATGTGTTTTTATTTTTGTGTGTGTATGAGTTTACCGCAATAGTGCAGGCACGTATGTGGTGGTAAGATAGACAGACAGACAGACAGACAGACAGACAGACAGACAGACAGACAGACAGACAGACAGACAGACAGAGACAGAGACAGAGACAGAGACAGACAGACAGACAGACAGAGACAGAGACAGACAGACAGACAGACAGACAGACAGACAGACAGACAGATAGACAGACAGATAGACAGACAGATAGACAGACAGATAGATAGATAGATAGATAGATAGATAGATAGATAGATAGATAGATAGATAGATAGATAGATAGATAGATAGATAGATAGAGATGTAGATAAATAGATAGATTGTAATACCATCTCCGATAGACTGATAAGGGCAATGACAGAAAGTTGGAGACGCCAAACAGAAATGGCACAGACAAAGCGCAGTGTTTGTCATCTTGTGAAATTGCAGCGCAGCCTTTATCGCTCATTATGTTTCAACCAAGTGCTATGCAACTGTGTCCCCTTTTCTTAATAGATTTATTGTCCCGTTTACTGTACTGGCCATTGTAGTCGTCGTTCGCTATTTCTCGTTGAACAAAGTGCAGCTCCTAATGCACCCCGAGTTGCATAAAAAAACAATCTCGCAGAATTTATTTTATCGTTCAGTAATTTTCAAGGTGCTTGAAGGAAGCCTTAGTGCTCAGGGCTCAATGCGCACCCTCTCAACGCCTCAATTTGCCTTTGGAATCAGCTAGACACCGGAAATTTATTGCCCCTGCATTGAGAGGTCTAATTGAATCCTTTGTATGACAGCGAAACAAAAAAAAGGTTTCTTCTCATCGCGTAGGTGCGAAGTATGTGATCGGTCACGCGAACAACGAAGTTTTGTTTTTGTGGCACGCCTTCCGAGTGAAGCAACGCTCGCCAAGCCTGGACAGCTTGATAGAACACCATGTTACCTTAAGGTACACAGGTTTCTCTAGCAAAGCACAAGCGAAAAACCAGCGAAGATTCCTTGTGCAGCGCACAGGCTTTAATATATTTTGCAATAACCAATCGGGAAGTGCTGTCATATTTTGTGGTGTTGTATAAACAGCTGATAAAGCAGAGAAATCTACGTAAACACACAGAGCTGTCAAGCGAATGTTCTGAACCAGGAACAGTTCATAAATAATAGCACGATCTCCAGAGTGCGTGATTTGAAACAGTTTAAAATACTCGCGCGAACTGCCGAGTGACCGGATAATAGATGTTTTGATAAATAACGCCTAAAAAGCACAATAAGGCTATCGCCACATAAACATTTGGTACCCATAGGCTACGATAAACAGTAACGTTGCTACATGGGAGCGCATAGGTAGGATTGCATCACGTTTCTCTGCAATGAATTCGTGAACTCATGAAAACATTAGGTGCGCAAGAGGATTTACAAATTTATCACCATTGCGTCTGAACATTATGTCTATCACTTCACGCCTTGCTGCGGTGTTAACACTACTAGCAGCTGAATAATAAGCACAAATAAGGGCAGTTCCTTTTGCTGTCGCTTTAGGTCATCACTATATTCAAGACATGTTTCGTTCTGATTTCATAGGGAGCTGACCGAGAACAATTGAATGAAAATCACGAATTTTTGAAATCATGCACACATCCTGCATCTTGATGTTTCCCGCTAAAAATAATCGTTCAGTCGCACTGATATTTATAGACTCTGATACAAAATTAGTAGCGATATAAACGACACTAACGTCGCTATTTACTTCAAGCTGTTTTCTCTTACGACTCTTGTACAATGTGACTTCAAATAGAATATACAGTGTAACAAAGCAGCTAATTCCCATAATATTGCCGCATTTATTCCACCCCATTCAGTATGTTTCACCTTACCGTCAAACAAAAACGTTCCTTCAAAGCAAGTAATAGTCTGAGTACGCTCGCTTAAGGTATACTGTTTTGAATCCCACTTCGCGTTGGCCACGCCTGGGGCTTACAACGTGATGAATTTATTGATCAAGACGATAGATTGCAGGTCACGAAGTGAGCTTGCGTTTGCAGTGTACGGCGGAGAATGTCGTTCGTTTTATATGAATGCGCCTCCGGTATTTTGGTACATCTGTCACGAATAAGAAGCCTCCTTGACTTAGGAACCGTAATGATTCGCACAGGCTCCAAATGCACGCCTGAGGATGCCGCGCACGTGTAACCTGAAAGTGTGCGAGTCCCCAGCGCCTCGTGAGAGCTCCTGCGGACACAAGTTGTGCCACATAGCCCTGCAGAGTCGTCTTCAGCCCGTATTAAAGCTCACTGCAACCCAGAGGGATATTCTCATACTGTAATATATATATCTTTTACTTGTTGCAGCGCATTTTTTTGTTTCACACTGGCTTGACCAGCGGAGCGCACGTCCGCCGAACGGTGATTGCCCTCGTACGCCTATAGCGAAAAAGCGTCAGCGGCTGCGAAGAAGTGAACGTAGAAACAGAAGCGCTCGGTCGAACTCCTCAGCGCTTCAGTCAAGTTGTAACTGCGACGAGTGACTTGCCCACTTCCAGCGTTGTACCTATAACGCAGTTGATCCGAGAAAAGTACGTCATCTCTAGAGGGTGCTCGCTCTCGCAGGAGTGAAAGAACTTTGTGCCGCCAGGTTGGTTGCACTGTTATTACGCTGGCCGTACTTGCGCAATAAGTCCTCAATTTTGCCACTTTGAGCGTAGAGAAACTGGTGTAAAAACGATTGCCGAGGGGATTGAAAGAAATTTCAAAGTGTGGAATTTCTTCTTTGTAGCAACATTAAACAACCACGTAGATGAATGGGTGCTTTGTAATGACTAGAAAATTGATGCACAGCCACTCATTCACATTGGAAGCAATTATTGAGGAGTCAGTTGGTGAAGCATCTCTAAAGAAATACTAAATGCAGAACACACAATATCTGTAGCGCTTGTCCTGTTGTCTCTGTTTTGCGTTCTCTAAACTTGTGATTTTGCTTTCAATACGATCCATAATCACTAGCAGCTGTTATCTAAAAATGTGCACTTTGTTTTTCTTTCCGGCGCTTGCTGTAAATATTAAAAGGAATGTGGATGCACTTATGCCGCTTGTGAAGCAGTTTTTTTTAAAAGAGAGCTTTAAGTGCCCCAACGCGAAAACTTAGCCTCGGCGGCACGTAGACTGCGCGAAAAATCATCGAGCGATGAGCTCCCTTTATGACGCCATCACATCATGTAACATCACCTGACGACGCCACCATGAAACGTTATAGCGATGCGACAGAAGCGTTAAAATTTGAGGCGTAACATGTGATGGCACGATCAAATGACATCGTCACTTAGTTGACATATCACTGAGGCAGTCCAAAAAGAACTGAGGTGCAAAATGATTATAATCGCCTCCGATCCCAGAGGCTAGGCGAAACTACGTTGGGTGCAGGATCACTAGGGAGGGGAGTGGGTGGAGGCGTTTACTACAGCATACAGAGAAGAACAATAAGAAGCTGGCTTTAGCGTTCAAGTTTTTGCTTAGCAAATGCACAAATTACTGTATGACTTGTGTTTCCTGTATCGACACTAGCCTGTAGCAATATGTTTAAGTTATTCGACGATGCTGCCTATAGTTCTTTGAAGAAGGCTTTGTGCCGTGCTGGGTGAAGTGGGAAAGGGCCAATTACTTCCGAAGTCAGGAATTCTCAGCGTAATTTGCTACAAGCCCACGTTCCAAACTACTCAATCTCCATCGGCTATCCATTCGTCAACGTCTGTTGGAACTGGTGTACGCTACCAATAGACGTTACACAATCGAGGGGCAATTTATTGACGCACAATCCCAATTGCAGTCACAAAATATTGGTGCACAGTGTAAGGGCAAAAACCTTGTTGCCGTCCTATAATCAGTAAAATGAAGATTGCAAGACAGATAAGAGAAAGTTGCACTTATGCGAGCGTTCGCATTGTTTTATGTAGGCGCAAAAGGTTTGCTTCAGTGCTGCTTGAAGAAAACTACATGAATAAAATTGGTGTAAGAAAGGTGCTTGAGATTCCTGACTATATACGATGCCGTAAGACGTATAAACTATATCAAGGTATTGTGCCGGTTGCTTCCTTTTAATGTGGTTAAGCTGAGTGGTGTTGAACAAAAGCCTAAACCTTTGCGCTTTCAGGGTAAAATTAGAAGTATCAGGAAAGCCTCATGCAAATGTCAAACATGATGAGTCATGCCATTCTCTAATTAGGCTGAGATCAGTGTTCGTTTGCTCCCGGAGTTTCAAGCGTAATTACATATAGATGAACAACAAGTTAGTTACCGGCTTCTGGAGTGACAACATGGCGACGCCGGCATAAAAACAAAGCAGGGTAGTCGGCATCTAACGGCATAGCTAATCCAAGACTCTACAAACCAAAAGACACGCACAAAGCGTTGTGTGAGTGCGCGTTACTGTTGTTTGTTTTGTCTCGTGTTATACAACCCATTGATTTCGTTTCTATGAATCACCAACAACAAAAAACTATGGTCTACTTCCAAGGCAAAATGGTACATATACATAAGAAAAGTACATTTGAGCATACAATAACAAATTGTGAACTGAGGATCACAGCCTGGATTCCAAGAGAAGACAAGCGGGGGAGGGAGAGACAAAAGTTATGTGGGCAGATGAGATTAGGAAGTTTACGGGTGTGAAGTGGCAGCAGCAAGCAATAAGACCAAGTTGACTGACAAAAGTTGGCAGAGGCCTTTGTCCTGCAGTGTACGCAGTCAGGCTGATGATGATGTTGATTAAAAAAC